>JAPMOR010115513.1:0-28104 GCA_026543865.1 Argiope aurantia | reverse complement strand
ATAACCTTCCATAGTCTTAAAAAAATTTATTTCCATGCCGTTCATCAGTTTTAATTGCAGATGTCTCAAAAAAGGGGAAGGTTATTTTACAGACACCTTACAATTTCTTCTTTAGCATCACTATCAATGGCCATTTTAAAGTCTGTAGTTCAGATTTAAGTATAAACTTTGTATGTCAAGAGATATATATATTTTTTTATATTTTTCGTGGTCTTGAAACAGGCGTGGGATTAAATTTCCAGTATTATAAGTACAGCATGTATTTTGTGATGCTAGAATATTTTTACACAACTTTCGTTGTGTTTTCTGTATTCTTATGCTATGTATATTTATGCAGGGTATGACGTCGGAAAAGGCAAAGGAGGTATTCGCTAGAGATGGACCTAATGCCTTGACTCCTCCGAAAAAGACCCCCGAGTGGGTAAAGTTCTGCAAAAACTTGTTCGGCGGGTTCGCCCTCCTACTTTGGATCGGTGCCGTCCTCTGTTTCATTGCTTACTCCATCCAAGCAACCACCTTCGAGGAGGTTCCAGATGATAATGTGAGTATACCTTATGCTAAATTCCTCTCCACCTGGTCATGCTAGTGAAATTCCAAAATATTTTGACACTCTTCAAAAATAAATCTGACCTAACAAATCAATTTTTTGTAAAATATATTGTGAGGCGGTTGCTTGAATACAAAAAGTCCTTGTCTGGCAAGCGAGCTTAAAATTCTACGCATCTTTATTCTAGTAAGAGATTTACTCTAAATCGAAAGAAACATATGAGGCTAGAGTTAAAATTAATATACGGTCGCTACACTTGTATTCTTTTGGGGCGATTTCTTGCCAAATGTAATTGTGAAGTTTTTTTCAACCCTAAAACTCGTTTGTTACCATTTGTAGTACCGATTTAACTTTTGGCGAGTTTTTGGATTATTAGTACAATTTTGACGTGTGTGGCGAGGAACCGTGCATCAATCTTAAGCTTTATTTAATGGGATACACATGCATTTATTGCATTTGATATGGCACAAGAGCCAAAATGGTGGCTATATTGCGCCAAGTTTCCTTATATTTTTATTAAATTAAAACGATTTTTTTAAATAAAAAACAAAATTCAAAAATTCAAAAATCTTCTGAAATTTTATATTACCAAAGACGAACTCAGAAGTTTATAAAACAAGCAAGTGGACAAAATTGTTTTGAGCTCTATTTTTCATGTTAACTCGGTAGATCGTAAACTTTTGCGTTTTGAAGTAACTTGCGCTACTTAATGCTTAAATTGCAAATAAAACTTGTTTGTAAGTCGCAGATAAATGCAAAAGTTTCACCACTGTATCCAGAAAAAGAATTATAATAACAAATTTGCTTACAGAGATTCGTAGTATTGCTATCATCACGCAAAGAAAGTTTATTTCTATTAACACCATTTATCTTTGTTCTATTGGAAAGTAAGCATATTCGCATCTGTAGATGTATGCATAAAGAAAGAACAACAAATTATCATCCGGCTCTTCTGGTTGATACACATATGGCAGAAGCCATTGGCCTCAACACTGTATAGAGATAGTTCTGTACCAGACATATTTTGGACTCAAAGATGCATTTTGCGAACATCGCTTTTCTTATGGACCGGACATGCAAACCAATGGTTGACATCTCAACCCCGAACCTATTTCTCATAGAGACCGTTGACCGTCTTCTTTTTGACCGTTAGACTAAATGTATCGCAAAAGCAGATGAGCGTTCTCCAACTTTTGACTCGTCGAGACCTTTGTTGCCTTTGTTGTTAATTTGCTTCTTAAATTATTCTTCATCCCCTTAGGAAATACATATGCGGCATGTAGTTGAGCCTTCTCCAAATTAAGTAGATTGGTCGCACGTTTGTACCACTGTTTCCATCCATTTATGCGAGGCAAGCAGATGTCAAAAACGAACCTGTGTTTACTACCTATATCAGGTCTACTACCTGTGTCTACTAATGTCATGCTGGTTGCGGTCAAGTACCTGTAACCTGCATTAAATGAAGTAACACTGGAGGTCCTTTCGCATCTTTCATTGGGCAGTTTTGTATGCGTCATCTATACTTCGGGGTTGATCCGGCGAGCCACTGGCATGCTAAAAAGGATGGTTCTTTCCCATCCTACCCATCACCTGTTTTATACCCTATTTGGATTAGTCATACCAAGGTGGATATTTTCTATTTAAAAAATACGAAAATTGTTGAAAAATGGCATATTTATTCAACTTGTTGTTTGTTTCTATTCCAAAATAAAGCGCGTGTAAATTTTGATTTACCTTCTTGCATACGTTGTTATTTTCATTTTTTCGTCAGCGCGCCCACATGGCCTTCCCGTGAATATATTCCTGTGCAAAATTTATTCAGTTCACATGCTTGACTCGCACTTGAAGTTTGTTAGTACGTTTCCGAATCGTCTTGTATATAATTATGTTATAACTGTTCATTATACTTTGTCTTTATTCCTGATAGTGAGAATGGATAAAAACAATGATTCATTCTGTCAGTTTCCAATTATGATATTTAATTGCGTAAATATTGATGGAATCGTCGTGTTTCAAACGACTGCTATCTTCTGCCTATCTTTGGAATGAAACCTGTCAGTTATAATCATAACTGGCATTATTTTTTTTTACAATACATTACGAATTTTATTTACAATATGTTAATTGATATGTTATTATTTTGGTGGATGGTTTTGCTTGAAAATATTGCCTCATCACAAGAACACAAATTGCATTTATTTTGATTCATGATTAATGTGAAGAATCTCTGACTTACTTGGCGAATTTTATTATTTTTTTAGTGGGGATAGGTGCACTTTTTATGACGCCAGTTATGGGATCTAGGCCAATTTCAGAGCTCTTCAGAAAAATCGTCAGTTTGGCAATTTTCAAAGCTTTGGGCGATTCTTCACTTTTTACAAATTCTGATCTATTATCGTAGTTTCTATTACAGATCTAAATTTGAATATTGTTGTCCTCTTACCACGATATCCTAATTAATTTCTATTTGCAGAGCCTGACTTGCAACGTATTTCTCGCTGGTCAATTATATTAAGTCTTCTTTTTTCATTTGGTGATGGGGGGGGGTATTTTACAACTGTTTCAACTTATGAAATTTCATTGTATCCACGAACTATGGTCATTCAAATCGGAATGGAGTTCATTTTAAATTAGTTTGTAAATTTTTAATCCAAAAATATGAAGTGCAACTGATCTCTTTCTGAAAAGGCCTCCAGAAATATGAATTCTTAAATTACCATATTGTCAGATATGAATTGGTCTGATTTAATTTCTATTCCGATTATGCTTTATATTCTTTAACATTTACATAATTTCTGAAGGATGCCGATAATCTTATACCTTACGGAACATCTTGTTTATATTTTAAGTATTATAGATATAATAATGAAATATGAATTATGTATTTATATGCATTATAGTTTCATGTATTTGTTTTAAATCTTGTATTTTTACAGCTTTATTTAGGCATTGTATTATCTGTTGTGGTCATAGTTACTGGTGTCTTTTCCTACTATCAAGAAGCCAAAAGTTCCAAAATTATGGAGTCCTTTAAAAACATGGTTCCTCAAGTAAGTTCGAATTTCTGTTATGTTTTTTCACGTTGTATTGTAACTCTAGGTTTTGAAACTACTAGAAAAATCATTTATTAGCCTCGGTCCTTAACTGATTTACATAGATTAGATTATTTTTCTCTTTCTAAGGTTAATGACTGTTTATAAAAAAATATATTAAATAATTAATCTATAAATGGATTTGAATACATCAATGGAAGACTTTGGATATGCAAATTAAGGTTCGTGTTTTAATGAATCACTAAATTTAATGTCAAATTTCAATCCATTATTTTAATGATTTATTGTATTTCAGTCATTATTCTTTTACTACTTTGTTAAATCGCATTAGTTTTCTGTATCATTTATTTAAGATTACCCAACATTAATGTTTAGATACAATATTATTGAAGTACTGACTCATTGGTTATTAATATTCTTATAAGTAAATGAACACAATGAGACATATATGGACTATACCAATTGTAATGAGATATATAAAGTGTTAATATTATCTTAATATTTTATAATTCGCAGAATTTGTATATTTTTTAACATTTATCTGGCAACTAGGGAGATAAAATCTTTTTAACGCCTTCCGTCCGGTCCCCTTTTAGCCTTGAGATCCTAAGTAGCTGCTTTTCTGTTATAAAGAGTGCTCATATTCAAACCATCTATTTGTATAAACTTTTCTGATATATTTTGAGCATTATTCTATTATCAATTTAGTTTGAGTTTTCAATTCCTATATATAGTTAAAAGCCCACAAAATGAATTAAATATAATTGAGGAAGCTATTACTGACAAAGCAATGCGAACTATTGATGGCAATACATTTTCAAAAAACAAGCCCAATTACGCATCGCATTCATATGCGTCATGTGACTTTGTCATACATGTATTTCCCTTCCGCCGGGGGAAAAAAAAGTTATCGTAACTTTTTTAAACTTCGTAATTTATCTGGTTAAAAAAATTCGAAACCTTTTTAGTATTATTATTAAGCGCATTATTTCTAAATCTGGATTAATATCAGGAATTATACATTTCAACTTCGAACAATAAATGCGGGAAGTAGTTTCGAATTTGTTATGTCAAAACTAGATACTTTATTGAAATATAAATATCTTGAATAGTAGCTCCGGAAATTAAGTGATTAAATAATTTTATTTTGCATTTCAGATATGATTTGTTTATCTCAGTCATTCTCAACAAAACTGTTTTCCCTTCCTTTATTACTTAGTAATTGGGATAAAATTCGATCTATGTGAGATTGTTTTTCATTATTTTTATAAAACTTTTTATTATAAAAATTTGCTGAATACTTGAAATCATAATTGTTTTGAAATGAGAGTTGAAGATACTTTAAAATCAAGTTTGAAAATTCAAATACTTGTGTTTAGCAAGTTGATTTAATGTCAAAGTTGAAATTTGCAGTATTTTTTGAAACTGCAAAATAGATTTTAGAAAGACAGAAGAAAAATCTTGAAAATGGTGTTAAAATTTTATATAATAAAGGAATACATATGTTCGAATATTTGCTTGCGAGACTTATTTTCTCAACCTGAAAGAACATGTTCCAAAAGGATGATTTTTCAAATGATTTGGAACTCAAAAACTGATTGAGTAAATTGCTGAAGTATAGCTTAGTAAATGAAAAATTGAAACAATTATATGGCCTGACTTAGAATTAATATGTTTGGCAAACTCGATTTTTTTGGATTTAGGAGACGATTTCTCTCTGATTTTGTGGTACCAAATGACGAACCGGATACTAATTTTTGTATTTTGTAATTGGATTAAATCTTATATATTCTAGAATTATTTCTTGTTTCATTGTCACATATTTAGTATAGAAATGAAATCATTAATTACATTTAACATAATAAATAGGGGGGAAATTTTAAGGTGGAATTTAAAAGCTTTTTGTCAGTTTTATAACCTTCAAATAAAAATTTCATTTTTTTTTTGAAAAATTTATTTTGCTGCGAAAAAAGAAAAAAAAAAAAAACCCAACCCTACTGGAATTTTTTTTTCCCTATCGTGTTTTTCAAACTTTGATTTTCATTTTAATGAATTCAATGTTTCAAAACCTATATTTTAATTCTTTTTCACTGTTGCATTTTCTAAAACCAGGTTAATAATCCATTATTCTTATGCAGTTCTTTCTTTTAGTAATCTAATTAGTTAGTTGTATAATAAAAAAAAATTTCAGTAAAGCATTAAATGTGAATTTTTTAAAAGAAGTAAAATTCAAGCTTGTATATGTAAATATTATCTAATTATTTTGATTATCTTTTGTTACATTTGATTGAGAAATGCATTTAATATTTTTGATACTTTCTGTTAATTCCACAAAAATTAATTCCACACGATTAATTTTCTTTTACAAGAAAATTAATCCATTGTGTTATTAAATTACTAATGCATCTTTGTAATTTTTCTTCTCTCATCTGAGATATGCAATGGAATTGAAAATTAAATTGATACAAGCATCTGCTTTGTTGGTAACATTTGAATCAATTTTCTTGGAATATTATTCAATGTATTTTTCAACTTTCTAAATATAATTAATACCGATTTTATTGATATGATTAATTGCTGATTTGTTTATTTTCATATTAATGTTTTTTAAGAAAATTGATTTCCGCTAATCTGTTTTGGACTTCTTTAGTATGCTGTTGTTCTTCGAGATGGCCAAAAAATCACAATGCCTGCTGAAGAAGTCGTTGTTGGTGATATTGTTGAAGTTAAAGGTGGAGACAGGATTCCAGCTGATATGCGAATCATTAATTCTCAAGGTTGTAAGGTGGACAACTCTTCTCTTACTGGAGAATCTGAGCCACAAACCCGATCACCAGAACATACCAATGATAACCCTCTTGAAACCAGGAACTTGGCCTTCTTTTCCACAAACTGTGTTGAAGGCATGAAATTATTATTTTTTTTAAAGATTCTAAAGTGCCATAAAAAGAATGTAATAACTATAATTTAAACATAGATACAATATAGTATATTAATGATGTCTTAAATAGTATAATTGATATATATTAACCATTATAATAAAGGCAATTAAAGTGAATATAATATGTAAATTTTGGAATATCTACATGTTATTTTTCAAAAACTTAAGCACTAAAATGAATTGTATTGTGCTCATCATAATTATTTTTAAGAGCCTGTAATGATTTTTGTTTAAATAATTTTTTCCTCACCCCAAAATTATTTTATCATCACCCTGCAAATCTTTTACACCAACTTGGAATTCATATATTATTCTTTACTCTCCTTCCTTTTGTGAGCTCGTTAAACCTTGTCCTAAAATTTAATGATTAATTAATTTTTGCCCTGTTTAATGAGGAAATACCTTTTATTGGTTAAGTTTTGGTACTTTTCCATTATTACTGCTAAACTTGAATATCAGCTCTATTCTTTTGATGTCAGCATTCAATGTTAAGATTTGCTCACGAAATATTGATATAACAGAATTCTTTTCTATGCAATTTCATTACTAAAAATAGCTATTTAAATTTATTCAAATTCCAGTTAAGTTGTATCATTTCTCATAAGGTAGTGGTCTCTTGAGCATAGTACTCATGATACTCTCTGAGCACGGTACTTATAAATTGCATTAAATATAAATGTTAAACTTTTCTTGGGAATACTAGGTATATTTTTAATAATATTTTTTATATTTTAATATTTATTTAATATTAATCTATTTATTTTAATAATATATTTTTTGTAATATATTGTTCTTTGACCATTCTGTTGATAATTTTTACGAATGAAATGCTGTATATTGGAAGTACATATTGAATGAGTGGTCTATATTCGATTTTAATCCATGGGTGTCTATATAATTTAAAGCATTCTGGTGGGGGGGGGGAATGGGAGGTATTATAAAGACAGTAAAAAATCATTACAATTTTTTTTCAAGATTAATACATTTTAAAAATTTCAATATTTAAATACCAAAATAAAGGCTCCTTATAAATTCCTTGCTTTATCTAAAAAATAAATCAAATCAAAAAGAAATGAAAATTCAAATTGATGGTACTTTAGCTTTAAAATAATGTAAATAATATTTTGTTACATGTAGACTTTTTTTTTACCAAAATTTATAATAGAAAAAGATAATGTTTTATAGTTTGAGCCTTTTAATATCTTTCTACAGTAAATACACAAGAGTAACAATCTATTGCATATTAAATTATTTAAAAAAAGCTCTAAGGATTCTCAGTGCTATCAGCTACCAATTTACATTAGAAAATATATCATATATTGAATAAAATGATTAAAATTTAGAAGATATCTAATAAATTTTGTTCTCTTCCACAGGTACTGCCAAAGGTATTGTGGTCAACACAGGTGATCGTACTGTTATGGGAAGAATTGCTAACTTGGCATCTGGACTGGAAGTTGGAGATACACCTATTGCTCGAGAAATTGAGCATTTCATTCACCTGATCACTGGTGTAGCAGTGTTTCTGGGTATATCTTTCTTCGTCATTGCTTTCATCCTTGGATATTATTGGCTAGATGCTGTAATTTTCCTCATTGGTATCATTGTAGCTAATGTACCTGAAGGTCTTTTGGCAACTGTGACTGTAAGTTTATTTCTTCTATTTGCATATTTCAAATTAAATTTGTTACTGATTAATTGAATTTTTAATTTTGTTGATGGTTTTAAATTGGAATACATCGAGAATTTGCCATTAGTTGGTGGTTTGCAGGTCATGCTTTTGGAGGTTCTATATCTTCTAATCTTATATTGTATAATGATGAATAACAATCTGTAATGATTACTCATATTAGATTTTAAAAAAAGAAATTAGAAAGGAGGATAGTTTATAATAATCCTGTAACTTGAATTAAAGAGAAAGCTTTATGTTATTTATTAAAATAGTGTAGTTATGTGCTAGATTAATCATCTTGGCCTAGTGTTATGTAAAATTAAAGCAACATTAAGTAAATCCCTGAAGAAAAAACAGTCATGCTTTTTAAAGGGTTTCATAAGATGCTTTGAGGCTTCCCATTTATGTAAAAAATAATAATTTATTCTGTACTTGAAGTTTCTTTCAACTCTTCCAAAAGGAATTTCAAAACTATTAGTTTTAACTAAACTTTTAGTTTTAATATAACTTATCTTAATTTCTGAAGTTGTCTTCCAGGTAATCCATCAAAGCAAAAACTTTTTGTCATCGCATATTAAAATAATCATATGGAAAGCACATACAAATCGGACTGATTAAAATGTTAACATTTCCATAGAATAGTTAAACTATTAGTGTCATTCACTACTATAACAGTCTAAATGACTTTAAGTCCTCTGCAACACTAGCTATGCGACTGTCTGAATCTTGTATATCTGCCTGATTTTGATGCTCTATAAAAAACAGAACCTCATCACTGATGTCATTAGAAAATCATATTACATCCTAAAATTTTTTTTTTAATTTAAAGAGAGATTGTATTAGATTAAATTGGATGTAGATGCCACGTAATAAGATTTCTCCCACTTATGCTTGTCTTTTTTTAAAAAACTAATTTGGAGTAATTCATTTCTTAGATAATAAAATGATTTGAACATAAATTTAATAAGTGTATTAAAAGTCTTTTCAGTTCCTCTTTCCATATCTTTATTAATTAATATTTACTAGGACTGAACAATAAGTAGATCACATAATGAAAAATCAAATGATTTGGAAAATTTTTATTTATTAAAAAAATTTATAAAAACAAGTTTTATCAAATGTTTCTTTTTCATATTCTCAAAGATTACTTAAAAATAAAATCCATCCTTTCTGCACCTTCAAGTTTGTGTGAAACACAGTTTTAACCAATGAAATCATTGCAAATTCATATAATCTCTCGTGGTTCTGAATATCTATACGAACTTTATTTTTCTGATGTTTAAAACAGAATTCAGGTTGTGATGTGTAATCATTGAAATAATTAAGAGAAAAACAGAAAAAGATATTTCTTCCATTTTATATATTTATATGTGTGATGTTTTAAAATGCAAACATAGCTATGAAAATATAGCAAGTATAAATATTTAAGAGACTGGATTTCATCAAGCTGTTAATTTTTTTAATCTGTTAAAGCTTATTTAATTATGGGTTACCACTTCAAATAATTACTCTTATTAGGCAATATTGAGCTGTGGGGAAATTTTCAAAACACCTTCATTCAAATTATCAACATTTATAAGAAAAATTCATTGAGAAAATAATTTCATATAACGAACTCAATGAAGTTTAGCTATAATAAATAGCTATTTTAAATTCTGAAATGGTAAAAATTGTATCTTTAACTAAATTTCTTATTTTTCATAATTTAGTACTTGAACTCTCAGAATTGCAAATGTCTCATGAAATAAGTGCTTAATTAACAGGAACTATGAGAATAAGTCTTGGACTTTTCTTCTCAACATAATTATATTAACAATCTTTATTAGTAGGGTTAAATTGGCCATTAGAAAGAAAATTGTTAGAACTTATGTATTCATCAGTATTAATAACAGATTCAGAAAAATGAGGTCTGAAATAACTTTCTACTCTAAGTGATACCATCTTTTTCTCCTAGGTATGTTTGACACTAACGGCTAAGCGAATGGCATCAAAAAATTGTTTGGTCAAGAATTTAGAAGCTGTGGAGACCTTGGGTTCAACATCTACCATCTGCTCTGATAAAACTGGTACTCTAACCCAAAACCGTATGACAGTTGCTCACATGTGGTTTGACAATCAAATTATTGAAGCTGATACCACAGAGGATCAATCGGGTATATACTCTTATTTCCTTGAAAGTACTATTATGGGTTTTTAGAAATTCTTTTTTATATATTTAATAACGTTGAAAAAAATACTGTTTGAAAAATGCTTAAAACTTGCTTGGTTTTATGTTTCATGAATTTATTAAAACATTGATGCTTTTCAGTGTGTCTTGTTAATCTAATTTATATCCGATATTTAAATAGATAGACACTGTCAAAATGACAAGTTCAAAAACTAGTTTGAATTGAAAAAACATTGTTCAATTTCTTTCAAAATGTGAGCATTAGGATTTTTAATGTTTTTTGAATAATAACATTAAGAACCATTTTTTTATTTAATAAGAATTTGGTTTAATTCTTCTCTTTTATAACATATTAGATTTTTACTATGCATTTCATATTACATTTTATGTATATAATAGTTTTCATATAATTATATTTCTGTGTTATAAGTAACTTATTTTTTAAATTAACATTAAGTTTTAGAATACCAAGCCAAAATATCAATTTGTGTGTTGTAAAACATGCATGTTAAAAGCAGATGCAACTATTTTATCAGTTGAGTTTCTTTAATTTGCATGCCCTTGACCCATCATTCATTACTGCTCCACATACCCTAATATCACCACATCAGGTATAATTACTATTTACATGCATTTGTCAGTGGTCACATTACAATTTTCTTTTATGCATACCAGGATGAGGAAACTCTGTATGATGCTATTAATAGAGAGCAGCAAGACTTGGTAAACAAATATAAGGATATAAAACAATTTTACTGAATTTTAATTAATATTAAAGTTTTTGCTATAATCTTGTTAATGAAAATACAAAAATAAACTCCCTGATTAAGGTGGTTTTCCTTCCTTTCAGTAGAATGTTCCTGCTGAAGGATTGCATTTTTAAGTTTTACTTCATACATTTTATAAATTTCTTTATCTTTTCTGAAGCCATTTACTTAAATAATATAGGTATTTTTTAGAGATTTGTTAGGCATTAAAAATAAGTTGCTTTTCAGGTGTTCAGTATGACAAATCTTCTCCTGGATGGACTGCTTTATCCAGAGCCGCTTGTCTTTGCAGTCGTGCTGAGTTCAAACCAGGGCAAGATAGCATTCATATTTTGAAAAGGTATGTTTTCGATTTATAAAAAGAAATTATACTTCTGAGATTTAAGAGTTAAAAAAATATTAATTTATCTATACTGTGTGATGTGCATGATAACTTAATTTCCATTTTTTAAAATCTTGTTTGGTCAACATGTTTTAATGAGGTTAATAGTGGCTACATATTTACATTAATATTAATAGATAAGAACATGTCACATCTCAAATTAGTATAGTAATTGATTGCATTTTGAATACTTACCTCCTCGTGCCAGCTGCATTTCCGATTACTCTAATCAGGACATTATTTATGGCTACATCGATATTAAGTTTTTATTTCAGTCAAAAATTTGCTTTTTTTTACTTGTAGGTAGTTAGTCAATCGCATAAGACTTTATTTTTTAATCCAAAAGTATGTTTATATTTTGATCAATTTCAAGTATAAACAGTTGATCAAAAGAAATCTTGATAATGCTTTAATATTGGCCAGAAAAATGTAGTTTGCAAAATTTTAAAAAAAAAGTGTTAATTTGTATTCTATTCTAGGGAATGCTAGCATGAATAGAGCTAATCATATTTTTTTAGTAAAATTTTTGGATTTTTTTTTTTTTTTTTGCAAAGTTTGTAATCTGTATTCACACCAGTATTTTAGGAATTATGATGTTAAAATTTTCTTTAATGTTTATTTATATATTTGATATACAAAAAAAAAATGCAAAATTTTATAAAAAAGGGACTGTGAAAATTTCAGTTGTGTGACAGTGCTGCAGTGATTCATTTTTATAAAGTTTCATACCTGTTTGAAATTTTAATTTTGTTTTAAACACTTGCATTAATTCTTTTTTTTTTAAATCCATTTGCTCTCGTTACTCAGTTTCCAGCAAGAATAGTTTGTTAATGTTCAAGCCAGGCCTATCTGTGTAGCAATAAATTTAAATCAATTCAGACAAATCTAGTCTGCACAAAAATAAAAATCAAAGGTGATCATCCCATTGGGAAAAATGAGCTACAAATCATTTTTTACAAATGAAGTGAGCAATTTAACTAATGTTAGTTATTAATGCTGATTGAAAAAGAAGGCCTCATCAATTTTTTTCATCAAATCTTAAAATATTAAACAATGTAATCATACTAATCAAATATTTTTGTCGACATATGAATATGTTGATTTGGGATCAGAGGTTTTTGGTAATATAAAGTAAATAACATTAATTGCGATCATATTAAGCAGCAACTACTGTACCTGGAAAATATTTCCTACATTTGACAAGAATCCACTATATTTACATTGCATGAAGAGGAATACTGTAATAAGATAATTACATAAAATTATATATTACTAATACAGCTATTAATATCTGTTTAATAATATATGTAATCTCTCCTTAGGTTCACATGTAAATTATATTTAAGAATCTTTTATCATACTATCAAGAAATATCTTGCAGTGAATTGTATTCAGCATTAAATTTACATCCAGTATTATGTATTTGATACTTGGAAAAATTATCTTCTCATTGTTAAAATGTAACTACTTTTACAGGGATTGTTCAGGTGATGCTTCTGAATCTGCTATTTTGAAGTGCATGGAATTGGCTGTTGGTGATGTAATGGCATATCGAAGGAAAAATCCTAAAGTTTGCGAAATTCCTTTCAACTCAACCAATAAGTACCATGTGAGTGTAGAATTACATTTGTTCATCATTTCATTTCCATATAAATTGAATTTGAATAAGTTTTCATGGAATATTTTGTTAAATAATAAATATGGCAATTTTAAATTGTCTCATGGTTTTACAATGAACTTTGAAATTTAATCTAATTTAATATACATTTTAGAATATATGTTTGCTGTTTTCGTGATCTTTGTTCTTTTTTTTTTTTTTTTTTCGTATTTCAAATTTTCTTTATGCCATTAAATAATTTTCATTTGTCAAAAATTCCAATTCCAAAAAATAAGGGATAACATACCATTATATTTTTTGAGAGAATTCTGAGTTTTACTGCTAATAAAATTAATTTAAATTAATTTTTAAAAAAATCCTTAATTAGAAAAAGTCTGAAGATTTATTCTTAATTATCAGAAAGATAATGTTCACAAAAATTTATATGTAATATCATAATTGTATAATGGGTATAAATTCAGTTAGTAAGACATTTAAAGTAATGCTGTAAAATATACTTTGAATATTTTTAAAATTTTCCAAAGTTAGAAATTATATTAAAATTATATTTAAAAATTTAAATAAAATAGATACATTTGAAAAACTAATTTTTTCCATTTTAAATTGTTATAAAATTATTTTAATGAGTAACTTTGTAGAAAAAAATTCAAATTTTTGTTCATTAATTAAAATTTTTTGAAAACCCTTTCTTAATGATCAGTTAACTACCCTACATCTATCAAATTTGGTATTTATTCATCCAACTATCTGTCCAAAAGAATATTTTGAGCATTTTTGCATGACATATGTTGAAATTTGAAACCAATATGCAAATCTGTGTTAAAATATATGTTTATTCCTTGTATTGTATTTTTTTACATTACTTTTACATAAACCAATACAAAATGAATATTAATTGTAAAAGGCTGGCAAACCAAATCCGCAACTGCTTTGAAAGTGTTATCAATTTATTATAAAATGACTTTATATTGCAAATTTGTAATATATATTTTATAGAAAGAGTTTTTGTATATTAAAAGATTTTTCAGATCTTGCAAAACCTTAAGTGTATTTATTAATGGTTATCACTCAATAGTATCCAATTTATGTTAGTAAAATTATTTCTCTTAATTATATAATAACTGAATTTATTATATTAGTTTTATATAAATTTTTTGCACGACCTATTAGACCTCTGACATAACATTAAACATTAAGTAACATTGGAGTTTACTTTTCCTCAAAAAATTTTTTGTGTATGTACCAAATTCAGCAATATTTTTCTTATTCTTAGGTTACAATCCATGAGGTTAATGATCAAAAAGACCCAAGCTACCTATTATGCATGAAAGGTGCCCCTGAAAGAATTCTGGAACGCTGTTCAACCATTTTTATTGGTGGCAAGGATAAGATTTTGGATGATGAAATGAAAGATGCTTTTAACAATGCTTACTTGGAATTGGGTGGACTTGGAGAAAGAGTCATTGGTTAATTGATTTTTTTCACTTCTTTTGTAACAAATACTTATGCATTTTCATTCATGTCATATATATTTATTTATTCTATAAAATAAGAATTTAGAATATAACTTTTTTTTCTTTAAAATAAATTTCTTTTTAATAAGATTGAATTTTATTCAGGAAAAATAAATATCTTGAAATAAAATTAAATCTTGAATAAAGTTATCTTGAAATAAAGTTAATAATCTTCCATTATTCACTTGAGTAATAGCATGAAGTAATTATCCAATAAATTAATTTTGATGTTTTATTGTTTATTATTAAAATTCTACATATTCATTCAAAGACAGTTGTATTATTAAAAATAATTTTGTGTAAGGAGAGAAAAAAATAAAAATTGTTGTAGTTGTTATATTAAAATAAAAATTTCTATTAGTATGTGTAAATTTTGTTTTGATTAAATAGCAAACAATTCTTTATTTAAAAATTTCATATGTCTGAAGAATATGATGTATTTTCTTATTAAATTACAATTAAAAATATTAAGGAAAGGTTTGAAGACAAAATGCATAATTAGATGCATATATTCTTAAAATAAAAAGAAAAAATTAGCATCTACACATTCATATTTATTAAATGAGCTTAATTTCTCTGTTCTTTTCCTTTTCCACTCAACAAAATTCTAAAATACCCCCTCCCTCGCTCCCCCAATTCATTTCTTGGTATTGATTTACAAATAGTTGCTATTTTTTCCTTTGTAAAATTTGGAAAAATGTTGATGAATAATATAATTAATATTCTCACAATAAATTTTGATAAGGATTTGTCTTATACAAATATCATTTACTGTGTAGCTCATTTTTTTTGACATTTCAAATTAAATATTAGAAGGTTACCATTTAGTTCTAAAAAGTCTCCATTAAAAAAAAAGTTTGCTCCACATTCAAGATTCTCAGCATTGGAAAAAAATCCAATTTTGTAAGAGGATCAGTCCCTTTTTACCAGTTCAGCCTCATTATTTAACCCCTTAATTACCAACAAAATCTTTCATGGTTCTGTTTTGAGTTCTATTTACACATTTACCCTTTGAATAATATTATAGCACATTTCTGTCAAACTTCAAGGTCAATTTTATTGCATTCAAAAAAGTAGACATAATTGTGTCTGTAAACAGATTGCAGATAAAAATAATTTGTAAAGTCATATACATATGATTATAACAAATTAAGGAGTTAAAATTATATGAATTTTCAATATCAAAAATAATGGTTAGAAGAAAACCTTAGGGAAATATTAATTGTTGTTTATGATTGTTTTAATTGAACTTTATTCCATATGGCATTTATATGTTTAAAAATGATCTTTTTAAAGGTTTCTGTGATCTGCTTTTGGATCCCAAAACTTATCCCATTGGATATCCCTTCGATGCAGATGAGCAAAATTTCCCTCTTGACAATCTGCGATTCATTGGTTTGGTAGCTATGATTGATCCTCCCAGAGCTGCTGTACCGGATGCTGTAGCCAAATGCAGAAGTGCCGGAATTAAGGTAAAACATGGTGGTTTCTTACATTTTTTTTTCATTTATCTAGATTTTAATCTAACTATTTTGATATCATCAATAATTACTAAATTTCCTGATTTGATGTAGCACTTAGAAATAATATGCCTATATAAATATTTTCATTATCTAATTATGAATATGTATTATCATAATGTTCCCCTTATGCTTTCAAAAGCAAATATTAATCAAGAAAACTAATTATGTACTTAAAAGTTTTTGTAAAATTTTAATGAATTTCATCCCATTGAAAACTTATTTTATTTAGTGTTTCACATATTACAGTATAGGCTTTATAAAGATAATTGTGATTTAAAAAAAAGGTTTGTAGTTTTGTATTAAGTATATACAGGACAGATATGATTTTCAAAAACATGTCTAGACATTGTGATTGAAATATCATTTTGGAGAACCTAATTAATTTATCTACATTCTAAAATTAGAAGAAAAAAAAATCTTTTTAACCAAATCATTTGAAAAATTTCTAATTGTTTAGAAAAATAAAGTTTTTTTATGTAAGCATTAATTTATAATCAACTTTTACATTTTTATTAATTTAAATTTTCTATAGAGTGATTTTTGAAAAATGTTGAGCAAACATTAATTGACTTTTCCCAGGTAATTATGGTGACTGGTGATCATCCTATTACTGCAGCTGCTATTGCAAAGTCTGTTGGTATTATTTCTGAAGGTAATGAAACTGTTGAAGATATTGCTATGAGGCTTGACATACCCATTGAAGAAGTTGATCCAAGGTATATCTTTTATTCATTTTTTCAAACCATGTATATCAAAAATAGCCAGTAATAGTTTGTTATTCAAGTTCTAAACTGATTTTCTTTTTCAACTATACTCTTGTTTATTGCATATTTTATGTTGGGACAGTCATTGGGGTTTTTTAATGCTAATAAAAAACATGTAAGAATAATTTAGTTTAAATTAAATCTTTTTGATTACATAGTACAAGATACTAATATATTTGTACTTAGAAAAAAATATATTGAATAAATAACATGCATTATGTTGTAACAATGTTAATATCCATTAATCATAATAGACATTATAATGAATTAAAAATTTTAATGAAAAATAGGTGTATTTTTAGAAAGTAAAAAGTTTATTAAACTCTAACATTATTGAGTTTGAAAACGTTAGATTATTCTTATGTATGATTTTTTTAAAAACAAGTCTTCCAATAAATGCACGAGGGATTGATTCATTCATTTTGATGCATTGATTTTCAAAATTGAGATTTTAGGCTTATTTTGGTAAAATATTATGCACTTACAGTCGTTATAAATTTAGACTTGCTCCTTTTTTAAAAATAAAATCTTGTTTCAAAAGAGATTATATAGTAAATCTTAAGATTTTATTCTAAAAAAAGACAGGAAAGAAAGTGAATAAGAAGTTGATTTTACCTTTACAACTTTATTTTTCATACACAATTTATATAAATGTTTAAATGCATTAAAATAAGCATAAATATTTTATTTTGTTTAATTTAACTAAAAATAATGTAATATATTATTAGATAGAAAACTACTGCAGATACTATTATTATATCAGTACTTGAATCATTGATAATTTTTACTTAAGTACTAACTTCTTTGTTGGAAATCATTCTTAAAATTTTTGTGCATTAGAATGCATATCTGTGATTATGCTAACTTAGTATAATATTGTTTACATTCATTTTCCATACATTTCCAGGACAAACAGCAATCAATTTGTTACAACTTAGTGCATTATTGGAAAATTACATTCCATGTATAATAGCTATAACTATTACATCATTGCTTATTTTTTAAATAATATTTCAGATCCTTATATTAATTCCTTGACTTCAGGTAGAGTGCTTTAAAAAAATCATTGACAAATGCAATACTCAAAGTTAAATTCCTAAACCTCTTTCAATATAGTAATTTTACTCATATTTCTAAATTTACTGATATTTGTTTTATAACTTCAATTTTCCTGACTTCAATCCTTCACGACTCTGATTGTATTAATTATTTTATACCTACATAGTATAATATTTAACAATAAACATTGCATAATTTTTATTGTCAAAAATTATGCAATTTCCTATTTCCTCACATTGCCTGCTTTTTGTTGCAAAGTACTAAAATAGTTTTCTTGGCTCCTGCTCTTTATTTATAATATTCAAAGCATGTGTTTAGTTGTTTCTTGCATACAACTTAATTACATAATTTCTTTTTTCCCCCCGGTAATGCAATAAATTTCATGACATACTTTAAATATTGTTTGAATTTTTTTTTTGATATTATTTGATTACTTGCTTTACATTCTGTAATAATTTTGATTTTTAGACTGATTCCATCTGATAGCATTGAATTTGTCCTCTTATTTAATTTATTTTTAATAATTTATTGTTGGCTTCTATTCCATTTCTGTTTCTTTATTAGTAGAGTATTAGTTGCATGTTATTTTCTGGCTTAATACAATAGGGATGCAAAGGCAGCTGTGGTTCATGGTGGACAATTGCGTGATATGTCTTCGGCTGAACTGGACGAACTTCTGAGGGAACACACAGAGATTGTATTTGCAAGAACATCTCCTCAACAGAAGCTGATTATTGTAGAAGGCTGTCAAAGACAGGGTGCCATTGTAGCTGTCACTGGTGATGGTGTGAATGATTCCCCAGCTCTGAAGAAAGCTGATATTGGTATGTCACACAATGCTTTTAAGCTGTATACTGTCTGTCAATTGCAACAAACATAATGCAAAAAAAAAAAAAAAAAAAAAATCAATCAAAACATTGCATTGGGCACATGTTTAGTTTTAGAACTGTGATATTTGGTAGGCAGTATTTTCTTTAGGTATTCAGTTTTACAAAATTTTAAATAGATTTTTAATTGGAAAGTAATCAATGTTTAAATCTTTCTCTTTAACTTAGATTTAATTCTTTGATAAGGCCCATACAATTTATCATATCTATCCAAAACTTGAAATAACTAACCAGATATCTTTATTTTGAAATTAATACGACATATGATTGGCAGAATAAATATGACAAGATTTGTCCCATCAGTGACTTTTGAATTAAAGAATAGAATGATATACAAACCAGGGTTGAATGCCACCATCAACACATTATTAAAATATATACCATCTTTTCAGAATAGTATAAAGATCAAAAATAAAAAATTTACTCTATAAATTTACTATGGAAAATCACATTAGCAGTGTTTCCATTCTAGGTTAATCTGATTATGATGTTAAAACAAATGCTGCAACTTTTTCTGTCCTTAAACTGTTAGTTTTGTTATGAAGAAAGGTTATTGCTCTTCTTTTCAATATCCAAATGCCACAAAGTGTTTTATATTATTATTCATGATATTGCACAACATTCACAACTTTGAACAACATTGTAAAAATGTCATACAATACCATTATGCTAAATCGTATTCTTATAGGGAAAACAATAATATATAGAATTTGGTAATACTTCTTTCAAAAGATATTAAAGTGATACATAACTTCAGATTGCAATTAGTACATGTAAAATAATTAGATTTTGCACATTTATTGATAATTCAATAATTTATATAATCACTTTCATTCAATTTTAAAATGACTTGATTTTGAATATGAATAGAATTGAATATTAGTATGTGAAAAATGTTTTATATTGTTGTAACCTTTGTAATACTTTCATGGAAAGATTAAATGTAGTTGAAATTTGACCTGTTGAGATTTATTCTTTTATATTCTAAGAATTGTATGCATGTATTTCTTTTTTGCTGTAATTTTTTTTCATTTCTTAATTCTAGTTATTTTATCTCTTTAATTTTCATATTTTGAAACTTAAGAATTACATTTTGTAGCAAATATGTATAACATATGTAGTTTTTTGAGAATATGCTGACTGAAATGGTTCAACTGGGAGATTAATTTTGATATCTGAATTTCTTCAAATTTATTTTATACTTTTTCCTAATCTTTGAATTTTTATATCATTCAAAATTTGTCAAAAATGTTAAAATATGCCATTATACTGTAGACATTAGATTGCAAGGGCCAATATAAATTATCTACATTTTATTTTCTTGTTTATTCAGTGCAATCAAATTGAAAATCCTTAAGGTTGATTTTTAAATATTTGTACTTCTATAAGGGTGTCACATAATTTTCTATTTTTAATATAAAATAAATTCACAATATTTACTGTTTCAGATATTTATTTTATTATATAAGAACCCCTTTGCTCTATTACCTTCTTCCGTCTCTCGGGAAGCCTCATTATTCCTTCTTTCCAAAATTGTTGTGTTTTGGACAAGAAATAATCTTTGAGGTGTCTTTTATTTCGCTGATGGATAATCAAATGGAGGGAGATCTGGAGAGTATGTAGGATGCAGTGAAATATCCCAATTATGCTGCAAGAACTTCTCTCTTGCAACTGATGCAATATGCGATCTCATGTTTTCATGATGGAAAAACAATGCCTCATCGGTTCATTAATTCTGGCCCTTTTTTCCCCCCTTGCTCTGACAGCTTTCAGTTGATCCAGTTAATGGCAGTATTTCGTAGAATTTATTGTTTCATCTTGAGGGAGGAGCTTGTAGAAAATTACTCCTTCCCAATCCTACCAAATGAACAAAAGAACTTATTTAGTCCTAGCTTTGCAACAGTTGAAGGCCTATTGTCCTTACACCAAGTGCATTTTCTATGCACATTTTCATATAAAATCCAAGTTTCGTCTCTAGTGACAAGCCTCTTTAAAAACGCTATGAGAAGGAAACTTTTGGGACACCCTAATATCTTTGAAGTTTATTATTACTTTCAGAAATAATCTGGAATAGATCTGTATAATGAAACGATATCAACATAAAGTAGAAAATGATGTAAGGCTTAAGATAGAATTTGATGTCCTGTGCTGCAAAAAATAAAAATGAGCAGATGGTAATTTCTCTAATTCAAAAATTAAGGGAAGTGTTTTCCACAACAGGTTAAGGGGAATCTTTACATTGTCTGCAAAGAGTTTATTCTTTTTCAATAAATGATAATGTAAGAAAGTTAGGTTCTGTGTATGAAGAAATATTTTCAAATTTTTATGTTTCGATCCTGAACCAGGGTCCATCAGTAAATAAAATTGCTTTTTCTCAACTAAAAAGGTTGCTTACTCTCCATCTCTCTTTAGTGCATAAGAATATTTAATTATATTCTCTGTAATGATTTGCTGTTTATTTTATTTGCTTTTAATTTCAGGTGTTGCTATGGGTATTGCTGGTAGTGATGTGAGTAAACAAGCAGCTGACATGATATTGCTTGATGACAACTTTGCATCCATTGTTACAGGAGTAGAAGAAGGTACAAATGTTATGAATTTTATTAGATATTTACTTTTTAAAAATAAATTTCATGTATTTATTACCATTGTTGTAAATTATACTATTAAATGTTTTGGAATTATAAATATCCTTAATATTTTTGAAAAAAGAAAAACTGATATTTTTCTTTATTATCTGAGATATTGGAAATCTATTAAAGCTAGATGTTTTAATGTTATTATTGCCCTTTTTTATTTTTAAGTTATTGAAATTGATGATATACTATAAAAAATGTAAATATATTGAGATTTGTTTTTGAATAATTTTGCAAGTTGTTGAATTTTTTAATAGTCAGTTTTTAAAAGAAAAGCCTTTCTATTTTTTAAAATTTTTTCAAGTGAAATTTTAATTATTTACTGACCTTTTTATTATATAGGTCGTTTAATTTTTGACAACTTGAAAAAATCCATCGCTTACACCCTGACTAGTAACATTCCTGAGATTACTCCTTTCTTGTTCTTCATTTTGGCCGATGTCCCCCTGCCCCTTGGAACAGTCACTATCCTTTGTATTGATTTAGGAACAGACATGGTAAGATGCTTTTTATTGGTATGGGGCTTTTTATATTTATTTTTTCACTGAAGGATGACTAATGGATTTTCTTTTACCAGGTGCCCGCTATTTCCTTAGCTTATGAAACAGCAGAAAGTGATATCATGAAAAGACAACCTAGGAATCCTAAAAAAGATAAACTAGTGAATGAAAGGCGAGTATTAGTATTCTTATTTTAAAAAGTCTTCCAAGGAATGCAAGCATTACAAATGAATAAAATTTGTTGATTTTGATGAAAATACATGTTTTTGCCTATAAAATCTGACATTTGTTGGGCATTTAAAATCTATAGCATTAGGAGTGTTGTAACTTATCTTGCATCACAATTTATATTTATAGCATTTCATTACAACATAAGAGCTGACTTAGCTTGCCTATTGTAGTGAAAGCTTATAAGCCTGTTAACAGCTACACTACACGAACAATTGCTTTTGTATTGTGGTCATGTTACTGGGCTGCGAACCACAAGGTCCCAGGTTCTATCCTCACTCAACACAATGCACCATACTATGCTAATGTTTTACATCAATAAACTGTATCGGCTATTGTAACTTTGATATGGTAAATTTCTGATTTTAGTAGACTAGCTACATAGGATAACTAAACTGAGTGTTTTGCAAAAAGATAGATTAAAGCAATTTTAAAGCTTAGTTGATAAATATATAAATTTGCGAAATATATGAATCCTATGAATAATTAAATATTAGGATAATATTGTTTTGTTAGTTTAATATTTAGACACTGGTTATCTACTGAAATAGTATTCGCTAATATGGATATCGTGTTA
The DNA here is from genome assembly GCA_026543865.1 of Argiope aurantia. Classification (NCBI taxonomy): domain Eukaryota; kingdom Metazoa; phylum Arthropoda; class Arachnida; order Araneae; family Araneidae; genus Argiope; species Argiope aurantia. The sequence continues at coordinate 5,269 of JAPMOR010115513.1, read as the reverse complement.
CGAGTCATAATAATTAAATAAATCTTAATAATTAATCATAATAATTAAGCATGTGCATTTTTATAAACGTATATTTTCATGTACTGAAATGAAAAATTCTGTTAAAATAAACCATAGACATATTGATTGAATTAAAAAAAAATATGCTGAAATATGCAAACTAAATGGATCAGCTTATTAAAAGAACTGCAAAGAACTCTAATCTACCTATTAACAGTGACAATATTAAATTTTGTTTTGCTTCAAATGAATGATTACTTAAAATCATCTTGTTACACTTAACGCAAACATGTCTTGTATGAACCATCAAATAATATATAATTAATTTGTTAGTTTACATAATCTATATTTACATGCATTTTTGCATTTTTTTGTTACATTAATTTTTATTTTAATGCATTGCATGCATTAACTAACATTTTTCAGAGGGCCCTGTCACATATATTTATGCGACAAGCATTTTCGTCTTCATAACCATTTTGCACATACTGAATGACAAAGTAATGTATTTTATATGGATATCTGATAAACCGATATTTGGAAAATACATTTTAAGTGTTGTTTTCACAGGCATGAGTGCACAATTTTCGTATATCAGTGACATTAAAAAAATGATAAAAGTAAAACAACTTATACTTAAGATAAATGAATATGAATTACAAGAAAACATATTGTGACCTCTTGGGAAATATTATCCTCTTGTATAAGGGAAATATTATCCTTATCCTATCCTTGGGAAATATTATCTTCCATTTTTTTAATGTAATAAACAACTAATATACATTTTTCTAGGTTAATTTCCATGGCCTATGGTCAAATTGGTTTCATGCAAGCTGCAGCTGGATTCTTTGTGTACTTCGTGATTATGGCAGAGAATGGATTCATGCCATCGAAGTTGCTGGGACTCAGAAGTCAGTGGGATTCGAAATCTGTTAATGATCTACAAGACTCTTTTGGACAGGAATGGGTTTGTATCTTTTCATTCCATTAAATGCTGTAACAATATGAAGACAATTATTAAAAAATGTATGCAAACTTATCAGATGGTACATTTATCTGTGTAGATATCAAGTTTTCAAAATACATTATAAATTGCATGCGATGTATTTCTGAATTTTATTAAAAATTTAGCATCAAGTAATTTATAATATTGTGGTACATATGTTTGCATCATTAAAAAAATTTCATTTTCCAATAAAAAATATAATTAAAAAAATTGGGTACAATTTAAATCATTGCATTGTTTTATAAATTTTATCTTTCTTCTTTTAAAAAAATGTAATTGCTAAGTTTAGCATAATTTAAAGTTAATATCTTGGAATCTTTGAATTTATTATTTTTTATACTAATCTAAAGCTAAGTAGGATCAAAACTTTTACAATTTAAATGCTTTGTCTTTTAATTCTTTAAATATTAAATTGTTATAAGAAATATGCTTGTTAACAAGTATTAGAAGTAACTAAGCTGTTTATTGTATGTTCATAAAATATAAAGATTTTTGATGAGTTATCCAGCTATTTAATGTTTATGAATATGATGAAAAGGATTTTTCCAACTCGGCAACTACTTGACCATGTATTTAAAAATGCATAAAAGACATTAATTGCATTTAATTTTTATATTTGCATTCTGGAGAACTGTTAATTTTCACTTAATTTTTGTTAATTTTCGCTAATCATTTTTTAATTGTTATTTGTAATTTAAAAATAAATTATGTGCATAAGGAATTAAAGAAATAGCAAACTTATCAGTCCCTGGTTTTTGCAGTATTAATTACATTCAAAAGTGCTGTTTTTAGATCATTTATGTAATAGCAGCAAAAGTTTTGGAATACTGTAGTTGTGTAAATGAACCTAAGTGTGTCTAAAGAATATAAGAAAATTATTTAAATTATTACATAATCAAAAATTATTTTCAGGAAATTTTTTATTCCATATTAAGCATAGGAAATGATTAAAAAAATGCAATTAGCAAGTTAACAAAAAATGCAAATTCTGATTTTAAAAAATGCAAACATAATTGCACAGTGTAAAATTATTTCATTATTGAGGAGATGGATCCCAGTTTTCATTTGAAAAATATTCAATATATTCTTTATTTAAATTTATTTGGAAAATAAAATCTAAAGTATTGAACACTTTTGCTTCGTTTCTACAGACCTACTTCCACAGGAAAACTTTAGAATATACCTGCCACACTGCCTTCTTTGTATCCATTGTCATTGTACAATGGGCCGATCTGATCATCTGTAAGACCAGGAGAAATTCTGTTGTACATCAAGGAATGAGGTAAGTTTTAACAATTTAATTATTATTACTTTATATACATATTTTTAATATCAGTTCTGTGCAGACTTTGAGACAAAATTATTCAGTTATAATAAAGATCGCACATTTCATTAAAAATATCATGTTATAAAAAAAACCTTAGTAGTTTTTAGTCTGTAAGAATGTGCGTGGATTAAATGCACACAAGTGGAAGCAGGAATGATACCCTTCATTTAGTACCTGCTACTAAACAAGCTAGAATACAAAATAAATTACAAGCCACAATTTATAATGTTAATGTACTGAAAAAGTAATAATTTATTTAAAAGTAATTTAATTTTCCAAATCAAGCAATTTACTGAAATGATGGACATCAAAGCTGTATATTTAACTGTATAAATAAACATATATGTTCTATATAAATAAAACAACCTACTGAAAATTTTCTTTTATAACACAGTTATACTTCTGATATCTCTTTTTGTAATATGCACATGCTATCACTTCATTAAATGTGTATTCATCGTGTTGCTTCTTGTGTTAAAAAAAATCGGCAACTTTAGCATATCTTTTTATAAAATGACATTTCTATGCAGTTTCAGGATAATATTCTTGATCATAATTCTTCTAGTTTTATGGGAAAGATCTTTCATCATCTTAAAACTTGTCTTTTTGTCGTAAAATTTTTTTGTCGTAATTATTCAAGACCTATTCCACATCATTTGCTTAAATCTTTCCATTGAGTTTTGATTGCTGTAATATTTGTCTTAAGAAAACACCGTTCTTCAATACAATCAATGGATGAAATTTCAACAAACATTCAATATAATCGTACTTATTCACCTTTTGATTTAAGTGTTATCTTTGTATAAATTTTTACCTCTTGATAATGTATATATAACATACAGAATGTTCAAAACTCCTGTTATCTTAAATAATCAGAGAACAAAAAAAGCAAGTGCAAATCATTTTGATAGAAGAAATATAAATTTAAAAGTGATTATAAAAGACCTAATCCGTGTATGATCTAGAAAATGTAAGAAGAGAGTTGAAATGGCTGTACTAGATATTTGACATCTGCAAGTGTGCCCCTGGATTAACATCATTTTTCATTTTTGAAAGAATTGGATCGATTACAATAACTTTGACAAGTTATTCCTTTCCATGTACATGCATTTCTTGTAAAATATACATTTTCAAAAGCTGTTTGTTTTCTATAGAATTTGAACTATTGAGTAAAACTTTTACTATATTTTGCAATATCTCATTTGAATAATTATTTTGTTTGCTAAAAATTCATATATCAGGAATACTTTTGTAAGTATTTGTATTGCAAAAAAGTAATACTATTTATTTAATTACTCCTTTCAGGAATCACATCCTTAACTTTGGTCTTGTGTTTGAAACTGCCTTAGCTGCCTTCCTTTCCTATTGTCCAGGAATGGACAAGGGTTTGCGTATGTTTCCTCTCAAGTAAGTATACATCCTGCAGTATCTTAACAAGGGTAAATGTGGTATGATATATGTTTTGTGCTCTTACATTTGGCTTTGAAAATTGAATTAACCCTTTAAAGGGCCATTTTTTTCTAGTCATATTATGTTAAAATATTTTTAGGCTTGAAATTAGAATAAGAAAAGGATTCATTTAGCTTATTAGATAAATTTAATTTAATTTAATTAATTTTTTTAATTAATAATTAAGTAACAATTCAAGATACATCATTTTGCATGAGATAAAGAACTGAAGCATCTAAGTTTCTGTCTTTCTAAAAAATTATGTCGGAACTTATGCCAACCTACATAAATTCATACAAAGATTGATAAATTTGGTGGGAAGCATACTTCCCACAGCCCTAGAAATGGTTAAATGCATAAAAATAGGATTTTGTCCAGTGGCAGATATGTATAGCAACCCTAAGCAGAACACATTCTATAATACCTGGTAAATCAATTTAATTTCACATTTCAATGCTTTTTTAATATGTTATACTCTATTTTAGAATAACATACATTTTTATTTTATTAACTTTTTAAAAATGCATTTCCATATACTTATCTATTCTGACATCAAACTGTTTAACATCCATATTACACAAATATTGAAACAGATTATTGCAAATGTACAAAGTGAACATAATGAAATATATATGAAACTGACCAATTTTATTTGATAAATTATTAGTATTATCCTAATAATATTTTATAATATAAAGTATTTGTATTTTTAGCAAACTTTTTTTTTTTTTTTTTTTGGCAACTAGGAAAATAAAAATTTTTAATTTTCCCCTTTGTCTCGTGGGTTTGGGCAACTGCTTAATCAGAAATCTGCATCTTTTTATGGCCATTTTTATAGGCTAATGCTCAGGGCATGCATATTCTTTCTTCCTAAATGCTACACTTCTTTTAATGATTCATGCTGATTTTTACATTTGTTTTTGTTTTGTCTAAAGTTGCCTTGGAATATAGAAAACTATGTGTGAAATGTTTTATTCAATATAAAATGATTGTAAGTATTAATTGCAGTTATAATATGACTATGATAAAGTTCCAGAATTCATTAATCCTAAATTTAACAATTATCACTTAAATTGTGTGATGAAATGAGAGATGTGCAATAATAATTTAGAAATTTTTTAATAGCCCAGCAATTCTTCCAGGTGCTCATGAATACATGTTACATTCTGTTAAAATCCATCAAGGGATGTAAAACTATAAATTTCAAACAAACAAATGGATATTCAATATTACATGTACAGTTCTATGTTCTATTACATGTACATTTATATGTTCTAGAAAGTCTCGCTATATGTAGCAATTTCAATACTTCTAATATACTGATTTATATAAAGAATCACTAAATCAATAACAAAACACTTTTTCAGCTAACTTTTCTTTGTTTTCCACTACAAATTTTGAGGAAATCTATTAATATGCAAGATTTGTTTCTTAAAATGCTTAAACTTTTATACAGTGAGGGACAGCCTGGGATAAAAGTGAATGGC
>JAPMOR010115499.1:206721-268782 GCA_026543865.1 Argiope aurantia | reverse complement strand
ATTTCATATTTGTTTCATTTCCTACAGACACGTGCCGAAAATTATATTTTTGCAGATTTCATTTCCAAAAAGATTTAATTTATTTTTAATTAGAGCTTTAATCAATGTGATGGCAACACTTTGAAAAAAGCTAATTTTTTCCCATGAATACGAAACGTGCTCGTGCAGCTTAAATTTAATTTTTTTTTGTACGAAAAAAATTGTTGAAAAATATAGTTAAAATATTTATTTAAAAATTCATTAAAAATAGAAATTTAATTTGAAGGTTAAAAAATTGTGTCATTTAAAAGATCAATTTTTGATCTTTAACTTCATGTAAAAATATTTTTTGTGCGGTAATATTTTCGGAAGTTATAGCAGAAACACGCCAAAATTTCGCTTAATTTTTAAATAAATAAAATTCTAATTAAAAATTCGAAAAAATAACCCTCAGGTGCACATTCCCGGCCTCCAAGGTATACAGATGCCAAATTTGGTAGCTGTAGGTTGAATGGTCTGGCCTGTAGAGCACCAACACACACACACACATTGAGCTTTATTATAAGTATAGATAAAATTATTTGTTATTTTGTTTTGAAAAACATAGATTGAGTTGGTTTCTATACTGTAAAAAGATTCTATCATTTTCTCCTCTAAAATTTTAAGGAATTTGAGAATAGAAATTTATTTGATAAGAAAAACACTTTTTTGTTAGATACAATTAATTGATTCGCCTATTTTGTGCCCCATGGTAATTTCTTTTAGAACTTTTGTCCTGCCATTTTTTTGCCATTAGTTATGCCACTGGTTTTTATGTAGAGAAATGCAAACCTTTTCGTGGTATTTAATTTTCTTAAACTGCTCAGAACTTACATGTTGCTTAAGTATAATTAATTATACAGTTTATTTGGAAGTAAGATCTTATCCATTATTAGTGCATATTCTGCATCATTTTTAGATATATTTGAAAGATAATATTATGTGACATCTTGCTGTTCCTTTTTTTAACAGTTATGAATTGTATGATTTATTAAATGTTGTCTTAATTAATTTGCATGATAATGTTTGCAATGGGATTCAAAAATTCGACTGTTTGATATTAGTGAGGCTAAACTAACTAATGTAAATTATCATTGCTTTACTATAACTCATAAATTGACCACTTTCAAAGCCTCGTCCACGTCCTCGTTTTTTTAAAAAAATGAAATATGAATATTATTAGAACTTCTGGTAAACAACAATTCTCAATGAGCATGAACTACGGTTTGAACTCTTAATACACTTAATATCAACTTAATATACACTTAATATGAACTTAAATACACAATTCCACAAAATCTTCAATTTAAATCTTGTCATCGAATCATACCGTCGATATATCAAAAAAAAAAAATGATCATTTTTTATGTGGTCTTTCTCTACCGAAATTAGTATTACAGTTTGAATTACGCATATTCAAACAGTTGTCATATTAGCATGCTATTTTCAAATAAGTTTATAAAAATTCTTTTCGAATTATTTTTGTTTTTTTCTGTAATCTAAAATTAAAGAGATTTCTCCAGCAATGAACACAAGAATTACAGAAGCATGAAAACTAATGTCTCGTTTTGAAACAACTCTAGGGATGTTTTGGACCGGGCTTCATAATCTTAAATCGTGGTCAGATGACAAAGACGACATCTGAGCTGGCGTATCCACTCTCCAATTTTCCGGACCACGTAAAGGAAGGGAAGTTGGTCCTGACTGATTTGGCGTGCATCAAACCCTCATATGACTGTTCTTTCGTAGAATCAGATTTCAAACCTAGAACTCTAAGAGCCTAGATCTCGAAATGGAAACCTTAACTATCACCAAGTCACCCTTACCTAATCTACATAATAATAATAATAATAACTTTGGTTATGGTGTTATCGTTGAATAATAGGCATTTAAACTTTTTTCTAAAAATCATGAATATATTTCGTGTTTCTTCGAGCATGTCATTAAACAACAACAAAAAAAAAAAAGCAAAAGAATCAATTTACATGAAATCATATTCTTATGATAGATATAATTGCGCATGTTATATAACATATAAGTGGATCTTGTCTTGATCTTTTCATTCAGAAAAGAGTGCAATAGTCGGATACAAAAATTAAATTGTAATAAGGGATTTATGTGTATCATGTGAGCGTGAATTAATTTTATTCTATTATTGAAGGAAAGTTGCCAAAATAATTTTAATTTACTTTTTTAAGGCAATTTTCATCTTTCTAACGGAATAGACTGGAGTTTGATATAGGAAAATTCTCTTCAAAATAAACTGGTGAGATTATGTTCTTCAACATATCAGAAATATCGTGCAAAAAAGTTTGTATCTTTAAATAGTGTACTTTTTTTGTTTATTTAACAAACTAAACGTTCCTTTTTGAGAATAAATTTTGAACTGAATGTGTTTTCCGAAAAATTTAATTTACAATAAAAAAAGTTTTTAAAAAATGCATAGGCAATATTTTAATAAATAATCGAAAGTTCACTCAAATGCCGCTTTTTTTCCTTTCCAAAATTTTAAAACAGTTTTTTTTTCTTTCCGAAACTGGATTATAAACGTCATTTTTACTTCTCTAAATTGCATTATAAATTACTACCCCTCCCCCTCTTTACAGATACTCAATACTTTTTATTCCTCATCTCAACTGCACGAGGCTTATGAACATGCAAATCTTCACGCATTTTTTTTTTTTTTTTTGTATGTACTAATAAATTTTACATCAGTCAGTAAATTTTATTTAGAATTTTTTTACTTGTGCAGATACTTTATTATACTCAGAGTTTCTTTATTAGTAGTAATTACATAAACTTTATTTATCTTCTTTCTTTCATTATTTTGAATTCTACTGATACATATTTTTTCATTTAATTTTCTTCCACCTAAGTTTGGTGTGTTATGTATCTGGAGAGAATTTTCCTCTCTACCGATTTGTGCAGGTTTTGCATACTTTGGATGAGCTGGGTCAGGGAGGGAGATAAGTTCTTGCTAATGATAAAGATGAAAGTGCATGTGTGTGTGTTGGCGCTCTATAGGCCAGACCGTTTGACTTAGAGCTAGCAAACGTGGCACATATATATTTTGGAGGGTGAGAATGTGCACTTCAGAACGATTTTTTTTTGAAATGTTAACTAAAATTTTAATTCATCAAAAGTATGCTGAATTTTGGCGTTTTCCTGCGATAACTTCCAAAAATATTATTGTACAAAAATGATTTTTACATCATTTTAACATTTTAAAATTTTTCTTTTTAATGGTGAATTATGAGAACTTTTTTAAATGCTGGAAATTTTCTAAAAATATTTGTTTCTTTAATTTCTCCCAATGGATTACATTGTTGCCTTGAAATTCAAACAACTGTCATTGTTTCTTCAAATATTTGATTGCATGATTTCCTTCCATTTTTGAAAACTAAGGAAGAAGGATTCTGCTTAATATCTGTGTAGCTTACAAAGTGCATAAAAAAAAGAAATTACAATATCTCAAAATTCAGAAGATAGATGCACCGAATATTTACGTTTTTAATAGCGCTATAATATTATGGGACTGTCTTCATTAGAAATGTTCATGCACATAATAAATAAAACTTAAGTAAGATCTTTAAATAACATGGCATTGGAATCAGATAATTTGGCAGAATCATGGGCATGAAGTTATAGTTAAACGATTTAAATTTATAGTCAAACGATTTATCTGAAATCAAATATAACAAAAATGTTAGACGAACCAGCTGGTTGCCTGAGGCTACTAATAAATAAATGAAAGCTGAAGGAATAATAGATAAATAAATAGCTGAAGAATAAATAAATAAATTCATGTTGACTAGAGAGAGTGCTTACTAATTACAAAATGTTTATGATTACTAGCCTAACCTAAGAAAATTTTAAATAGAATTTTAGTTTAATAAAACATTTCCCCATTTTTTTTTTTTTTCATTTATGATGACTAGAAACATTATGAATTTGCAGTTGAGATGTCATTTTCGAGGTGATACTTTATAAATTTAACATATAAATTTATTTTAATTTATTTTTTCTCTTTTTTCTTTTCTTTTCTTTCTTTCTTTTTCTTCTTCTTTTTTCGAAGAACACAAATCATAGTAGGTCGTCATTAATTATTTCTCATTTGTCATTAATTATTTCTTGGGTAATTCAGGCTTACCAAGAAAAGTTTTTCAAAGTGATGATTAAATTTTAGATTAATCAAAAAACATTTTGCCTCAAAACTTCGAAGCATATTATGAAACAAAAATTATTTTCACTACATTCTAAATTTTTTTTAAAAATTGGCTTTTTAGAAATTCCAATTTTATTTATATTCAATTTTTTTCTTTGATTTATTTAAATACATTTAAATTTATTAGACAAATACCTTAAAATTTATTAGACAGACATCTTCGTCAATCAGTTGTTTACTCAGCATATTAATAACTTTAATTTAGCATTGTCAACCCATTATAATGAACTGCATCTAATTACGACAAACAAAACGTCTATTTTAAATTGAACAATAAATATAATTTTAAATGTTAAAAATGTATGCAAAATTGCGAAATCGGTTCAATCGGTATGATTAGGGGATTCTGCCGAAGTTTTTCCTCTGTAGAAAATGCACAATGAATAGTCATTTTGAAATTTTAAACTGGAGGGGATAGGATAGGCAAGCATTAATGACAAACCTAGAGATCATGAACTTGAAATTTGTTAGTTGACGGTTGACATTTATTAGTTGATCTATTTTGAGGATGAACTTTTTTCTTATCTATGATTTCCCCCTTTTTCACTATTATAATATTTTAAAGATTTTAATAATATAATATAAAAATTTGTTTGAAATTAATCATATATTTAAATGCAAAATAGTTTATAAATATGTAGTCATAGACAACTGATTCTCCATATCAACGAAGTAGTTGAGAATCTCCACCTTAAGATTTAGACATCGTAGAAAGAGAGTAATTTTTTACAATCTGGGATATTCATGTGTTATTTAACAATATTTAAATGACTTTTTTGTTGTAGTTTGCCATCCTAGGCAGTGCGCACTATGAGATTCCTTTTTTAATAATTGGTGTTTTAGTTTAACAATTAAAAAATTACACAATTTTACAATTACAAAATTTCACAATTTAACAAATTTGTTCAAACATGTTAGTTATTAATTTCAATTTAATTTTATGTAAAACTTAACTAAAGTAATAGAGAAAATATTATTAATTAATGATTTCTTTACTTGCGATTAAAAAATTTAATTGCTATTTTGAGATTACAAGGAAATAGGAAATTTCAAACAAACGTAATATTATTATTTTACAGGAATTGTTAAATGCAATGTAGTATAACTAATTAAATGAAGAATTAACATTGTTAAATACAACAAACAATGAATTTTCCTGCCTTTAATTAATTAATAGCGTTTTTTAGTTTATTTAATAACGATGTTAATAATTAAATGTCAAAAATATTTTAATAATTAATTATAAATTATTGTTCTTATATTTTATAATTCATAGAATCTGTATTTTTATAAATTTATTTATACGACAATATATTTAATCAATCTGTCTGTGTCTAACCTGAGCTTAGCAGCCATTAGCAGCTGTCTTGTCTGTTTACTTTATTAAAAACCAGCCTCTCAGATTAAATGAGAGAGATATGGATCTCTTCCTTAGTAGTAAGCACTGAGCATTAAACCTATTCTGTATTATACAGCTATTTAATATGATAATTATCTTTTTAATTATTTAGTGTGCTTGCACAGAGGTGTTAAAATACGCCTACAGTGTAGTCTGACGCTTTTTTTTTTTTTCACTTACCGTAAATTCCTGTTGATTTAAATCTATGACAATATTTGCAGCTGCAATATACGAGATTTAATTTGTTACTTTAAGAAAATAATCTTTAGGTAATTTTTTTTGCTCTTGAGTTTGCTCTTCGCCGCTTGCAAAAGTTTTGTCTGCATCGGCCTTTTATACCTCTAGGCACACTTACTCTAAATTGCTGTTGAACATGCGAAGTATGAGAAGAGGGCTACTGATAATCCTGATAATGACTGTAATGACTGTACTTGATAATCAGTTATTTTATTAACAGATAAGGCTAAATACGACTTTGATGTCTCTCAAAATTTAATGGTATGGGTCGCTCTGCTGGAGTTATGAATTTGTAAATTTTTACAAATATTTTAGCAAAATATCTGAAGTCAGACTAACATTGCTTTAAAACACTTTATTTAGTTTCTGCACTGAATATATCAGTACCAACTTCCCCAAGGTCTTGTATGCAGTTTATCCAAATCACGACAGGATATTTTTTTATGATTTTTATGGTGAATAAAATAAATTGAAATTAAATAGAAATTAACTCTATTTAGTTTAATCTTTAAAGTTTTCAATTTTTTGTTGCAATTACACTTTCTAGAATACAGTGACGTCTGGAAAAAATTGATTGCAAATATACAAAAGGGGCCCATCCACACTTACAATGCTTAAATTTTTTATATCGAATCAGTAGCACGTGTAAAAACGCTTGAATTGAAACTAAAAGATATAAATATAACTTCTGCATTATAAAATTATGTTATTTTATATAACAATGTTTTTCACATAAAAATATTACATGTGTTTAAAAAAGACGTTTATTTTGGTGTACATTGATAGTATTTCAAATGTTATTTTTTCATATATGTTTAATTTTTTTCAAACTCCTATTATTTCATATATTTTTATTTTCTTTCAAACTGCCATTATTTCATATATTTTTATTTTCTTTCAAACTGATATTATTTCATATAATTTTATTTTCATTTCAAACTGTATTTTCATCACATATCCTATAATTATGATCTAATGTGATAATTGTAATTTTTGTCATGTGCTATAGGTTTTTCTAAAAAATTTTAATAATAATACAGAAGAATAAAGAAAGTTTAATTGTGTGTTAATTTTATGTGGCAATTACATATTACTTTTTCATTAATGAAACTATTGCGGTGTTTTTATTCCGATTAACATCAAATGTATCAGTTAATATGCAAATATATATATATATATATATAAACATCAATAACTTTAAGTAAATCTAATATATTCCTAATCTGAAAACTTGTTACATATATTACTAGTTAGAATATAAATGTATTATATATATTCCTGAGCATCATTTTTGTAACTAAAGTTTTAATAAATTTTGATGGTTAAATATTATATTGATATATTGAGAATTCTTATTTGCATGCTCTCCGAGTTTCTTTAATAACTTTAAATAATAGCTCTTACTGTTAAATATTAACAATTCAAAAATGCAGAAGTGTATTTTAAATTTAAAAAATTCGAACAGAAGTCAACTGAACTACAAGGATATCCTAATATAATATATAAATTACAGGTAAACAAATACTGAATTTAAAAAATACCGACTTCGAAAAAAGGAAATAGAAATAGACTCATAAATAGATATCAGTTTTTGTAGTCGCAACGTTTTTCTTTTTTTCCTTTTGATATTCTCAATTGATCCATTAAAAAAAGATGAATATTCTAAGTGGATGATCAAAAGCAAGCATAGTTTTTGGCATTACAGAGTATACCTCAAATATAGTTAAAACTATTTACTAAACCGTATATAAATAAATCTTTAAAGAACCTTTATCTCGTACAGTGATAGTTAAATATTTATTATTAATTGGCTCTCATAATTATTGAGGACATTATTCTTCAAACACACGAGAAAGAATGACCTCAAAACTGATTAAATTTCTAAAAAATATGGTGTTTAGAAATTTTTTAGATATAAAAGTATAAGGGCATAGAATTTTTAATATTTGATAATATTCGGGAGCAGTTTCATCAAAATGACTGTCAGCTCATTCCCGAGTTTCCAAAATGCATTTAGTTGCAATTGATACTTAATACTTTAAATTCGTGCATTTGGGAACTTTAATCTATATCTAATAGAAATTTGGATTTAATTTCAATATTTTAAATAAATGTCTGTGAAGATTTTTATTGTGCCCTTGTTCACTAAAGTTCAGTCTGCTGCAATATTAACTTAAGTCGATCCGGAGAAACTTTTAAGAAAGTACAAATATTCATATTTTCTTAAGTTAAAGGTACCCCTAACCATCAGGCAAGCTGGCAATATGAACAGTCCACCCACTGATAGCTTTTATTGAATATCGTCTCAGACTGTAAGCAAAAAAATATTTTCCATCTGTTAAACACCTCTCGTTGGAGATGTGATCATTGTTTTAGAGAGAAAAATATATCAAATGTTACTATTGTATGATCTGGAAATTCACATTAGCCATATTTAAAAGTTCTCAGGTGCTTTTTATGTCTAGTTACATAAGTATGTATTGCACAATTTTTTGATTGAATGAGTATGAAATAAATAATATTTTTGAAAATTATAAATGTGCTGCTGCTGATGAAATATATGTCATACATTTTATTTTTCGATCCTGTCCGATTCTATAATGTCATCTGGCCCTACCAGAATTACTTGTTTTTAATAATCAACAGAATCACCACTTGTACGTAATGTTCCTAGATGGTAACAATAGCTGGATATAAACAAATAAAAATGAATGATTTAAATTAATTAATTAAGAGGATATTAATTATTTGGTCACTTAATCTGGAGGAATTAATTAATTATTCGTGATGAAATGAAAAATTCTGATCCTGAAGTATTTCCTCTATTAGTATGAGATGAGCTATAATATTTTCACGATGTCTTTAAGATATTGTACCACATTGAAAATATTGTGGAAATATCGATAAATATTTTGTACTATTAAGTTAAAGTAATTTTTAATCAATATTTATTCATTTTTTATTAACAAATAATAATTTAGTTAGAAAAGAATAACATTATTTCGATTAGCAGATCTTTACTTCTCGGACTTAACCCACAATCCTCCGTCCAGTGCAATCGGGATCTAAATTTATTTTAAATTCTCGCAGAGAGTTTTTACTCAGAGATAATTAAAACTTTCTTTCTAGAGACTGTCTATTATTTCTATACAATTTGTTATTAAAAAAATTACTAAAAATACAAAAAAAAACTTTGGAGAAATTTATACCTATTTTATTTGTATTGAGATTATAATTTAAATTTTCTCACCAACCAAATAGTAAGTACTTTTGTAAATATTTATTATAGCACTTTTTAAATATTCGACCAATGTGTGCTTCCAGACTAGCTGGTAATGATAGAATGCTTATTATAAAGGACAATGGAATCAAATTTTCGGTAATCCGCTGATGTAGAAGAAATTTTGTTCTATCATACCAAGATTAAATGAAAAAAAAAAAAAGCATTTATTTTCACTTTAAAAAGAGAATAAAAGAAATTTAATTTTTTAAAAAAGACGATTACATAAAAAGAGAGATTTGACCGTAGAGAGAATATTTTTCTCATGAAGCACAACAAGTTTTAAAATAGTAAAAGAAAAAGATCCGCTCCAGGATGCCTTTAAGAAAGCATTTCTTTAATTCAAGAAAAAGTAAATGGACAGTTTATAATAATTAGAAATTCATGTAAGATGTCAATGTAGCACATTTTAGATATGTCTGAACTAATTTAAAAAGATTTAACTATAATTTAGAGCTGCATTCTTAGAGACTCAATATTTGAGATAGGAAAGAAAATTTCACTATTCTCTATGACATGTAGGTGACTAATAGCCTATGAGAAACGCGATTACTTGATGTATGTTCTCGTATTCATCCTATATTAAAGAAATTTTACCAAGGAAATTTACCTTTTAATTTAATTATATTAAAGTGAAATAGAAAATTTGGATGATTATTATTATTTTCATGACAATGAGTACATGATCTGCATGCCATGACAACGATTTTTATAACTTAAAATGCTGATAATTTCTGAATTTCTAGACAAAGTGGTTTAAATATTTAAGGAAGGTCACCTTTTCTATTCTATATATTGAAAATTATACACAGAAAGGACTATTTTTAGGACAAATTGAAAACAACGTATTTGTGTATACTTATGGTTTCAACATTTATTTAGAAGATTTTCAGTAAATATATAAATAAATATAATAAAAGCAATGCTTATTTTTAGGATAGTCATGTATTTGATTTTTCATTAAATAAAAAGAAATATTTGGCAGTTGAATAAATAAACATTATACACTGAATGAATATTATACACTGTATGTTAACAAATTTTTAGATATTATTTGGTACTCAAAAATATGTTCCAGATATTGAAATTTTTCTGGTTCGTATATTTTGACACCGTTTTGTTCTTAAAGCTATTTTTTTCT
Organism: Argiope aurantia; assembly: GCA_026543865.1. Taxonomy (NCBI): domain Eukaryota; kingdom Metazoa; phylum Arthropoda; class Arachnida; order Araneae; family Araneidae; genus Argiope; species Argiope aurantia. The sequence goes on along the minus strand of JAPMOR010115499.1, from coordinate 258,482 downwards.
TCTGAAAGGTGCAGAATTTAATTCATTTTATTATTTTTTAAAGATTGATTTACAAATGCTTTTTAAAATGCATTTAGTTCTATTATTTGTGTTAATTTCTGAATACATTATTAATTTGCTCTTGTCTTTTTCAATAAATTTCAGTTTATATGATTTTATTAATTTGGTCTAAAAAGGAAGAGGTGATAGTTTTGGTAAGAACGATAAACATGAAAAGAAAGTTTTAACTTAAATAGAACTTCATGAAAATACGCCAAAATCTTGCATCTTTAATTATTTTTCTCTCTATCGAAGTAAAATTTGCTAAAAATTATTTTTTTATTGAAATTAATGTTTTATAGCAAGTTCAATGTTTCAGAAGTCTATAAACTCATTACGGGGAATATCATTACTATACGATAAAAGGAAAAATATTCATTTTTCAACTATATTTAATCATGTTTGTACTTTTATCATATCAGTAAATAGTTTCATATACAAAATTGATGCTAAAAATAAGTTTTTATATTCAACAATGTTTGAGAGATAAACCATTAGATTTTGACAATTAGATACAGGGCATTAAACCTGCTCATAGAATGAAAACATTGACAGAAATTTGACCAATCAGATACATCGTTTTATTCGGTCATGGTTTTCATTCACGGTTTCCATGTTAGCCATTACATCTAAAAAATTTTTCAAAAAACGTGTTTCGGAAGAAAACTTTATTTATTGTTATACTTAGGTAAGTACTAATACTGATGTTGCGATATACTTTTCAACAAATTTCTCAAAAAGTTTCGATGTGATTCTTTTCTATTTTTGTGATTTGAGATGAGACTGACGCTGATCATCTGGCACAACGCCAGCAGTGATCATAGAATGAGGATGTTAAGATGCTTTGAAAATGGCGTTCCGTGTTTGTATGATCATTGTTCGGATGTGCGGTTTGTGTTGATTAGCTTGCATATGATCATTCATATGGTAAGGATATAATTATTCACAATTATAAATGCATCAATATCCCAAGAGAGTGAACAGATTATGTCTAATACATCATTGAAATCACAGTTATATGCTCGAGATTTAACTAATCACTCACATTGAACTAATTGTTCCTATATTGGCATCAATTAATAAACAAGGTAACCTCAGTAGCTTATGGTAAAATGCTTAGGTATTTTTGCAAAAGTGCCTAAATGACTATTATTAGCATTAAACTATGTCATGTAAATGTTTTCGGTTTATTGACAGTTGGGTTTGTTTACTAATAATTAAAATATAAGCCTATATTTATATTATCAATTAGTATAGATTTCGATGGTTTTCTAGAAACTTTATTTATAAACTTTTTTATGATCAATTTGAATGTACAATTTTATTTAATAGAGTAAATAAAGGTTTATTTGTATTCTAAAGAACATATTAAATTTCTTTTGTGCTACTTTATTCCGATATTTTGTTATGCTTCATTGATTTGCTATAATTACATGGTGCCGAAGTAAGATTCTGTTCTTCGTAATATTATTTCTTAAGAAACTGCAAAATCGAGGGATATATTTGTATATGATGATCTATATTTCACTGTCTGGGCTATAAATATCACTACTTACCGGTTGTTTACAGAATCTAGGGATCATACACAGCCCGATTAAAGTTAAGCCTATACATTAGGTATTGTTAAGTTAGACGCGATTTAAAATTGTGATTGAAAACCTTATTGTAAATAGATATAAAATTTTAAGATATGAATAATTTGAGTTCATAAATTTTAGTTAATCAAATGTATGCATATAAACAATATCAAATATATACTCTGGATTGGTGCACATCTTAACTTGTTTAGTTTCTGTACGCATTTAAAACAAAAAAAAAAAAAAAATCTTTTAAATATTATGAACTTCTGAAAACATTTTTGTTCAATTCTTTAATTTTCAGTGAATGATTCAGTTTTATAATATTTTGCACTTGGATAAATAAATAAATTTGAATAACTGTTGTTAATGTAATTTGTATTAATTTGCTATTAAAATTAGTGTTTGATTTAAAAATACACATTTAACTTTATCAGATTTTGAATGTTTATCTTAATCAGATTCTGAATGTTTATGTTATGTACTCATCTTTTGAATCAAATTGCATCTTTACATTTTATAATGGAAACTAAATGTTTATATGGGATAATACAATTTAATAAAGTTCTTGAAGCTTTTTAAAACTTTGTAATTATAAAGTTTTAAAGTATTGGAATTCCTTGTTATTGGAAATTTGTATAAAGTATTTTTTATTAGATTATAACTGCTTAACTGTGGTCATAGATATATTCTAAACTAAGCTGTGAGCATTTTCTGTGCTTATTTATTGGATTTTTGATGAATATAAATTTAGGCTTAATTGGATAGTATTTGTTTTTAATATGTCATTATTTCTGGGAGAAGTTATTCAAAATAAACAAAATATGTTCCATCAATAGATGCAGTGCTTTCTTATATTTATATAACATACTTATTTATAACATTATTATGTTATGTAATTACATATTACATAACATAAACAAGCATATTTATGCTATGCTATGCAATTTGTTAATAAAATAATTAGCATGTTTACAGACATTACATTTTTTAGTAGTTTTATCTTATATTAATTAAATTGAAAATGGTAATTTGTACCCTATCAAATATATATAATTTTTGTAGCATATCAAATTCATTAAAAAAATTCCCTTTTCAATCTCAATATTATTCATTCGATTCCCATTTCAATCAATTATTTATATCTATTCTTGTCTAATGCTGTGTTTGTAGCTATAAAGATATCTGTAAATGTTTTGAAAAAATAGCATTTTATGTTTCACTAAATATTGATCAGAATAAATTAATTTTAATTTTTTTATAAAAGTGCTTTGATTCTTGTCATTAATTTGCTAGTAACTTTTTGTGTGTTAGTTTAAACATTTATTTTCTTTATACTTAGAATAAAAATGTAATGTGAAAGTAACATTTGTTCTTCTGCATTATTCTTAGAGAGAAATACTGTTAAATAATTTAAAATATGTTATCAGTATGTTTTTCCTACCTTTTTTTTTATGTGAGCTTCTGCATTTTAGCAGTAACAACTAACTGATTTAGAAAAATTCTCACAGAAAATTTCCAGAACTATAAAATTAACAAAATTTGAGCTTCAATATTAAGCTAAAAATAATGAACATTGAACTAAACCATTTACCCTGTTGAATAGAAGCATGTTTATAATATATATAAAATTCCTAAGTAAAATCAGAGTTAGTTTCTTTTTTATACCAATTATTTTAAAATTAGTTTGATATAAAAATTTCATTTATTTTTTCTTTAAAAATTACATCTTATGTTATGTAAGCAAATCTGAAAGAATGATAAAATATTTTTATATGTCAAATTATGATACATGAAAGAGTACTGCTGTTTAGAAATGAACAAATTTTCATCAGTGTTTATATCTGAAATTATTAATAAGAATAAATTATAAAGAAAAAAATGTATCATTGTATCTTAATTTTTTAATTTGGGGGAAATTACTATAAATTATTTGTTGATTTGATGGATGAACAGTAGGTTATGTCTCTTCCCAAGTATGTCTGTCACAAATTTGATCATTTTATTTTCAATAATCTGTCTTATAGATCATCAACAAACAGAATACTCTTTCTTTTATAAGAAATAGCATTTGTAGAGTAAATTTAAAGAGTCATTACAAAAATAATGATGCTATTAACTATATAATATTAGAATTCTTTTGCAGAATCTTATTGTGTCTTGTATTCTAAGTAATGGAAGAAATATATTAATTAATTGAAATTGTAAAACTATCAGATTCATTGAATCATTGTAGAAAATGTTATGTATGTAAATTTAATTATGATTCTGATTTTAATATTATAAGTGGGTAAAATTTATATAAAGAACATTTTTAGCATAAATGTGAGTAATTCCTTCTTTTACTGAATGTTTATATGAAAAATTTGTATTGAAATATGTATGAATATTATTCTGAACCTCTTCTTTACATAACAAGCTAGTTTTTAATCCTTATCAGGCCGTAAAGTTTTATACATGGCATAATTGACAAAGCACTGCTGACGATTTATGATTGTTAAGGGTTAAAACATTTATTTTATGAATATTTAAAACTGATTGAACTTGTATTATGTTTCATTAGCAAAATAAAGAGTTAAGGAACAGTTTCAATGATGCATTTTATGTTTTTTTTTTTTTTTTTCATTTAAATACAAAAGGAAATTGATTAAAAAATTCTTCTCTATTAAAATGAAGATTTTTAATTTTTTTAAAGAATAGTTTTCATGAAATTGTTTTAGATTTTGTTGTCTGATTATAAAAATATTTTAACCTTAATGATAATACAATTGAAAAAATATCCACTTTTAGAAAAGAAGTTTTTGCTTAAAATTTTCTGATATCCGAGTTGAAGTTTCAAAAAACATTTTCAAAGAACATTGTGAAGTGGATGTATGTACATTTGATTATGTTGCTACTAATAGATTTCAAGCTAATATGTTACTCCTAATTTTTTTAAGATTGTTTCTTAGATATACTTGATAGTATTGGATATACTTCTTGGTTATACTTATTAGTGATGATATTTCTTTTTACAAACTTCAAGAGTAGCTAATGAATTCCAGTAAGAATTAACTTACAAAAATATTTTTTTACCTTACCATGTATACTGTATAGAATTTTATTCCTTTTGTCTTATAAAAATGAATATATATATAAAAAAGAAGAAGAAAGGACATTTCATTATTTTATTAATATTTTAATTCAAATTTGTGCTAAGCATAATAAATATTTAAACCAGCTTTATTTATAGTCATAGGAGAAAAATTTGTAGGACAAAAATGTTCTTTCAAATTATTAGTAAAATTCATGAAATGAGAGTAATTTTTTTTGTCTTTTTTTGATATTATTAAGACGTGATAAAGTTGGTTTTATTATATTATTTGTATATAGAACATTTTATTTTTATTTATTTTCTATGAAGGTATTGTGAAAATCATGATGTAAGCTTCCTTTTTCTAATTTTTAATTGAAATTCTTAGTTATTTTCTTTAAAAACAATGCAATAAGATTTTTGTAATTTATAGTTAATATTATGCAGAATGCTTGTTGCCTTCTAAGCAGCATTTCAAAAATATCTATTTTGTATTGTCTATCTTGTCATAAAGGGATTCTGCGAAGTCTTGGATTATTATATTTTTTGGTACTTTTAAAGATTTTTGATATTTTAATCCTTTTTGAGAAATTAAAATAATTTTTAACTTTATTGAATGGATTTAATAATATAATGTTATAAATATTTGAGGCTTTGAAAATTTGTTTAATTTAATGCTAAAAATGAAACTACCATCAGATCATTGTAAACAATTTAAAAGACGTTTATTCTTTTGATGCAAATATTTGATACTGTTATATTTTAAAAAATTATTAGATTAATATTTTGTTATTAATTATGTGTTTTATTTACTTTTAGATATGTAAGGCTGACTTAAAGATGGACTTTTTATGCAGATTCATTTTTACCAGTGATCTATTGCATCACTGGTTTGATGAAAATGTAATTGATTGAAGCCATCTCAGTAGAAATGGCTGACTACCATATGTTAAATGATGGAGTGTTTGGAGTGGGAGGAAATGATATTATGGATGAAACAGCAAGTTTAGTAAATGCTGCAAGCTATAGTCATTCTGGTTCTGCAAATACTGCTGGACAAGGTATGATGTCTCAGAGTATTCCAAATACTCCTGGACAGAACCCAAATGTGATGATGTCAAATATGGTATCAATGCAGCAAGCACAAAGTGGAGCTCAACTCTCTTCTGGAGGCATGAGCTCATATCATCAAGGAGCAATGCATGGCTATCCACAAAGTGAAGTGCCTCAAAAACTTCATCAGTATTCTGTTTATGGTAGTCAGTTACAAGCAAGTAACATGACTGGCCAATATGTATCTGGTGGTCCCAGACTTCATCATCTTAGTGATCCTATGTCATCTCTCCCTGATCAACCACAACAAACATCTCCAAGAACTGGTGTTCCCAGCCAAATGTATCAAAATCGAAATATGGCTGGTAGTCACTACGGTCAACAAATTCCACACAATGCAGCTGCATCACAAATGACTCAGGGAACTGCTCAGTATCCAAGTCATTATGGTAATGTGCAACACCATTCAATGCAACAACATGCTGTACAGCAGGTTAATCAGAACACAGATATGTGGCAGAATTCAATGCCACATTCTCAAATGACACGTCCATGTATGCCTGCTTCTCAGAATTATTCTCAGCATCAAATGGTGCCTGGTCAACATTCAACTACTTCTTTAAATCATAATTCTATGTCAATGCAGGGACAAAGATCGGCTACTCCAAATCAAAGCCAGTATATGACTAATCAGGAATATAATACTCCACATGCCCCAAACCAGCAATCCTCAATGCAACGACCTCCTGTTTATAATATGAATTCTACATCTGTTAATCAGAATGGCTCTATGGTAGGACAAATGAACAGTGCACCTCAATCTGGTATGTCACAAACACTTAATTCTTTACCACAAACAGACCAAGCAATTGCTTTTCCTCAGGGACATTATGTAGGGTCACAAACGACAACTAATAGACCACATTACAATGCAGCTACTGCAGTGGGTAGTTCAGTGGGACATACATCTCAACAACATGTGGTGGGTCAACAAATGATGAATGTTCGTCCCACTGTTCATCAAATGGGATATTCTCCTGTAGCTTCTCGTGTAAACTCAGGTCAGCAACATGCAAATTCTGTTCCACCTGGCAGTCCAGCAAGATTGCAACAGTACCACCCACCTTTCTCACCTAATCAAACCTACTCTGCTCCCCAACCATCACCAAGACCTACAAATCCTGAAACTGCAACACCTCCACATCTACATTATTCTAATTCCCAGCCGCATACCCAAGCACCCATGAGCCCACAATATAGAAACCCTTTTCCTTCTCAAGTGACTCATTCGCCTCAACATCTAACTCCAACTCCTCCTACTGAAGTTTCTGTGCCACCACCTTTGACTCCAGAAAGAGTGTTACAGTCATCTACACCTCAGTCTCAGGGAAGTTATCATAGCCCGAGCACTACTCACCTGACAAGTCCAAGTCAAGGTCATTCGCCAGGGAATTCCAATGCTCCGTCCAGTTTGCAGCATTTGGAACAAATGGTAATGCCCCGTGTGAGTACAGGTCCTTCAACGACACCTACAGCTTCTAGTGTTAGTCCTAGTGGTCCCAGTGCAGGCATGACCCATAATTCTGGTGCAGGTGGAAATTACTATGGTCATCTTTCTAATGCTCAACTTCCTCAGCAGCATCAGATGCATCTTCCTCCTGTTGGTGATGCCCGTCCTCAGCCTCAAAGCCCTGCCTTTTCTCATATATCTCAGCAACATTCTCATCATTCTTATCTTAACCAACCTCATTCTGTGGGTCAGTTGCCCTCTCCTACTGTGAGTAGTGTGCCAAATTCACAGCCCTTACAATCTAATATTTCTACTATGTCAACTTTATCTAACTCAAGTTTACTGTCTGAGGAAAGCATGCCTGTAGAATCAAGCCAACATAGTGTAGTGTCATATGGTTCTGATAACAGTTCCAGCATTCCTAGTGTAAGTGTAACTGAAACTAATGTACCTCGAAGTTCAAGCATCCCTTCAAACGTTGGACCTCTGCCTACCTCGGATCAAGTTACCCAGATATCTTGTACTTCAAGTACTTCATCTGATTCAGTGTTACCATCATCTCATCAATATAATATGCTTGGAAAGGGTCCTTATCAAGGGAGCTCATCTTCAGTTACATATGAAATGCAGCAAATCCAACAAGAAATTCAGCAATTATATGGAATACATCAAAGTCCTGAGACTCATGAAAAGGTAAGTATCTTTTATATCCTCATTGTCATCTAGCATTAATCTTAGTGGTTACTAGTTTCAAATTTAATAGTCTATTCAGATTTATACTTAGATATTGATAGCATAAGAAAAAAATTAAAAGGAAACGCACATAGAATTTTAAAAAAAATTTTGAAAGAAAAGGCATAAATTTTTTTCTGGTATAACAGAGAAAATATTTGTATTGGAGTAATGAAATAATATGATTGTTTTACTACAGAAATAATGTGGTAGAAATTAAAAAGCAAAATATTTAATTTAAGAATAAGTTATTAAGTTTTTTAAAATCATAAATAAGGGATCAACCAATCTGATTAAACCTGGTTTTCTGTTGTAAATTAAATGTAATGAAATAGCCATTGTTTATTTCTTTTTAGAAAATGAGAATATTATTATGATATTATGTATGTAATGTATCTTTATTATTTAATAATATTAGACAATTATTGTCTTATAGAATGGCAGAATTTAATATCTTCAGATTATCACTAATAATAAACTTGGATTTTCTGAGAAATCTTATTGACCCAGTTTATGTTAATTTTTTAAAAATCAGAATTATTAATTATAAAGTTATTAATAATTTGGCTTCTAATTTAATGGAATAGAAGCTAAAAAATTGGTGCCATAGGTTCCAAGATGCTGAGAACTTGAAGTGAGTTATAGCATTAAATATCAAATAGTTAAATCAAGGAGAAATTCTTTTTTACAAAATGTTTTTTACTTTGAAAAGTAATGAGATTCTGTTGGCACTTGATGAAACATAATACAGGGAACCAGATCTATCTTAACCTCACACGAATAAGTCAAAAGAACTGCAATTTATTAATAACCATGAAGGGATGTTAAATTTTTTTAATGTTATCTTTATAAGTGCATATGAAAGATTGTACTTTTCTCTAAAATTATATCATATGTACTATTTTGCATATGTTCTTTATGAAAAAGTTTTAAAGAATTTAAATTTAATTTACTGAGATTTTTCAAAACAAGATAATTTGCTAGTTCAAAAAAAAAAAAAAAATGCATTTCTAAACAGAAATAACAAATTGAACCTGAGATGGAAGGCAATTTTGAACAAACACTAAAAATTGTTAGTTGAAAATACATATATCAATTTATAATAAGTTTGATAAATATCTATTTTTATTACTGTATTTAAAATGATTTATGAATTTCTTTTTACACTGTTAAAATTTTTTTGATTTTTGAAAATTCAGTTTCAGTATTTGGTTTGATTTAAATTATAAAATTGATTGGCAGTGCAATGCTAATCAAATACAAATGAATAATATTGATAGAATGTTAAGTAAAGATTAATCCCAACAATATTTAGTTTTTTGTAATAGAATATTTAATTCACTTCCATGTAAATCGCATATTTCTTATTCACTTCTTTCAAATTTTTTCCTCTTAGTGATAAATTATATTTTTTCAAACTCATGCTTAGCAGATAATTTGGTAATTCAATTAAGTGAAAAGATGTACTGATTCATCTCCATATTGAGTATATGCATTTTACATCTAAGTACTTAATTTTTATTGACCACATTCGCATGTAGTTTGTGCCAATACTTTGTTCATTTGTATATATTTTAATCAAATGCTAAGTTTTTGAATCCCAACATCAATAATTTTTTAGGACAATAGTTTTATTTCTTATAAGGGAAAAAAGTTATTATCCTAATATTTTCTGCTTTTTGCCACACGTTGGCTTTTTTACACAATTACTTTTACTTCATATTACTTGCTTTTAATCACCTAAACTATATTTGTCAGTGAGTAGATTGTAATTTAAAATATTTCACCAAAATTTCAGATTAGCCTGGCTTAGATATTTACTGTATTTTTAGTGCAGCATGGTCATGCTTGGCTTTTGTGTCATTAAAACCTAACTGCCAACTCCATTTTCTTCTTCTCAAAAGTTTGATTTCCGTAGTTAATTCTACTAACATGATTTTTTTATCAATTGATTTTCGTTCTTGTGCTTTAAGTACAATTTTTTCTGTATGTGTAATTGATTTTTTCTAAGGCAGGGAGTCGTGTTTTCAATCAGTAAATAACTTAAATCATTATTTTGGTATGTGAATGGTTTAATTACAAATAATAAGAGCAGTTCCCTTGATCATTTTAAATACATAAGTTAAAAGTCTATTTGTTAAAATTAGATCAATATTTATATATTTTTAGTTACAATGCTCTGACTGCTGTTATTTACTGACGATAATAAATAAAAGTCAATAGCATGTTCTTTCCTTTGAAATAACTATATATTATGTATAGCAGTTGCATAGACTAATTATGTGCCACAAAATGAATTATTTAGATTTCATATAATATTGCTCTGATTGCATAAAATATGAATTTTTTTCCATCACTTTCCAGTTTATATTTTTTATACTTTTTTAACATGTAAAAGGTCCCCCCCCCCATCTAGATTTTATTGCATTTGGCCATATTTTCACAAAATGAGGTATTGATAATTTGATTTAATAGATCTGACAGCATTTTCATGGCTTGCATATTGAGATTTTTTTTTAAATAAAAAGGGGAAAAAAGATATTTAACAAACATTTTATGTCCTTGGCATTTTAAAAAGAATTTATTAAACTTATAAAATATTTGAGAAAAGAAAATCATAAATGAGGATATCAATGGTGTGTTTTTAATCTGCCTTAATTTCATATTAAAATAAAATTGTAGACTAGATTTTTGCAATTTAATAGTGGTGTATACATTTTATTGATCTACAATCTGTAATGGAAAAAATTACATCAATTTAAAAAATTCTATAAAAAATTAGTTCTTAAATTTTCAAATTTATATTTTTAATATTTGAATAATGCATTTTATTTTAAAAACATGTATAATAATTAATAGGTTTAATAATGTGTAAAAAGTATATTTATCTAATAATCATGATTACTGAATTGTCAATAAATAATAGCATATGAATAGTAATTATTATAGTAATGTATTTATTGCATGATATTGCCTTGAAAAATATAGTTAAACTGAATTAAAAACTATCTAAATATATATTTACACCAATTGTGTATTTTTATTGTTTATTATGTAGTATATTTAAGATCTAATTGACTATTTGTTTTTATTTTTGATACTCTTGTAAAAATTGTTTGATAAAATTAATGGCACAATTTCTGCATTGTGAGAATGAACATTTTATAATTTATTGAGTAGCACAATACTACAAAAGCTTAAGAATTTTAGAAGAACATCAGTTCTTAATAAAAGTCTTTATTAAAGTAGCAGGTCTGTTATTTTTGTTTTACAATATGAATGACCAAAAGGATGGAGATATTTTTAACTCTGGCTAGTATTACATATGATTGTAGATGCTTATATACTGGTGTTTGCCAATGTCAGTTATAATTATTTGATTAATAGGCCTTAAATTAAATGTGCATAAATTATGTATACATTAGTAAAAATGAGAAATATATCAATCTATAATTTCTTGCATTCAAAGTATGATAATAATTTCCTGCATTTAGCTGAGCTGATAACTGCTCAGTGTTTTTTCTTTAAAATAAATATCTGATGCAAAAAAACCCTACTCTAGTTTGTCTTAAAAGTTATTTACCTTTTAAGGTAATGTTTTTAAAATCTTCATCTGAATAGCTAATTCATTTATAAAATGCTATATGTTAAACAATTTACCTTTCATTGTAACATTAAAGTGAAATTGTGACTAAAAATTAAAGAAAACAAAGCCATATAGTCAATCTATAATTTTTTTATTGAAAATATTTTTATAATCTGCATTCCTGAAAGAAAGGACAATTTGTCACCTATATATGCATCATTTTGCTATGCATTATATTCAATAGTTTTATCATTTAGAGTAAAAGCTTCTCTTTCTTAGGTGATGATTAGTACTTTCACTTTTGCATCAGATTCCTATGAGATGATTTTTGATTTTCATTTTTAATTTGTAATTAAAAAATATGACCAATGAATAATTTTATCGAATTTATAATAATCAAACATTCATAGAACTAAAAACATATTGGTAAAATATAACCCTAAAAAATATTTTAATAAAACCCTCTAATATTTATCAATTATTTAAACTTTTTCTTATTATTTAACCTTTTGTGATAATTGGAGCTTATGATGAAGCCACTAAGATTACTGGCAATAAATTTACCCCTCAGTATTCAGTATTTAGAATTGAAAGGTTTATAAACTTTAAAAAAGTCTCTATGGTTTTAAAAATGAAATAATTCTGCTTCCAGGATTTAAAAAATGCTTGGAATTGGTATAGCTTAAAAGTTAAAGATTTAAGACTAAGCTGAAAAAAATTCATTGCTTATTTTTGAATTATTATAATTAGTTTATTTTAAAAGAAAATAATAAAGTATGATTTCATCATAAAATTTATCAATTTTCTTTGAATAAAAGGTTGGTAATTTTCCTGCTGTTTTCTTTTAGTTGTTTGGAACTGTATTGATAAAAAGTTAGTATCTAGGGAAAATGTCCTAATTTTAAATCCTAGGAAAATTGCAAAATTTTTCTTTGGCAGGAAAATTTTACTTATTTTCATAAAGCAGAAGAAAATTGCTTTTTGAATTTTGCTATAAATAGTTGTCAGAGTTTTTCAAAGCTTATTTTGAAAAAATAAAATAAAATAATGTTTTGTTTATAAAACTATATATTTTAATAATTGCTTTATAGTAATTCTTGACTGTGAAATAGATATGAATAAACACTATTATTTGTGTTAATACTATAGGGCTAATCTGGGTGGAGGTCATACGTTTACCATTTGAATATTAAATAATAAAATACCTTACAGAATTTGGCAAATATTGCTAAAAAGTAAAATAAAATGGTAAATTGATATGCGCTAAAAATTCTAAGCCTTAAAACTAACAATATTTTTGCATGTGTAGGATTTAGATTGAGTTTATGGCAATTAATTAATAAGATTTAATTCCTTTTCTATATCAAAGTTGTCCCCCCCCCCCCCGGCTCCTATGATAGGAATTTTAAGATTTTTTTTTAAGATAAAAGTTTGCATTTTTATATGACATGTTGAATAATGCCGTATTAATTTCATCTGAAATATAGCAATGAATACAATTCAAAATCAGCTTTTTTGTTTTAAATTATTGCTTAGAGATGAAATAAAATTATATAACTGCAAGATGTTCTTATTATGTACACTTTGTAAATTTCTATTAAATTCTTCATTTTATTAAAATGTCTAAATAAATTATCCTAATCAAATTTTATTTAATATCTTTACAGCTAATGTCAACCTATTTGGCTATAACAGAAATCTAGCAAATGGTTGGTCGCCTTCCCCCCCCCCTTTTGAAATATTCTGATAAATACAAAGAGGTTACCTACCCACCCTTTTGAAATATTCTTATAAATACAAAGAGCATTTCTTATCCATTCTACAATAATTTTAAATAAAGTGTATGCCTTTGAATATTTTTCCTTTAAAATCAACCCTGCTTATGAATTGTTTCCTTTTTGATTCTTGAAATTATTTTATATTATAAGAAATAAGTATGTAAAATTAATTTTTAATACTGAAGAAAGAAGGTTTTGTGATAGTCAACTAAAAAAATAAATGACATAAATATATAAAAAAAATTCAGCTTAATAGGAAGGGAGGAGTGAGGATATGACAACTTTACCTTTAAAAAAATACAAACATTAGATAAATAATCATTATAAAATGTGTGGGTATACTGCATTATGCACTAAATTTTGCATCACATTATTTAAAATTTAAGTGAATTCCAACTTGAGTCATTCCCAATTAACTAAATACATTTTATAAACCACACCATCTCAGATTTTCATAAAAATTTGCATAATTACATTATCTGTATAATCTTGGGGAACTAGCATATATGCCAACTCAATTTTGAACTATAACTTTGTAAATTTTCAAAAATCTATAAATGAACCATCAATGGGAAATTTTTTGAATTGCTGTAAGAGCTGTCATAACTTAGCTGGAGAAAGTGTCATTTTGCTGCAGTTTTCATGCTTTTTCTGTTCTTTTCGGAAATTATGCATTTCTTTTGATATACAACGTATCATAGGCAAATGTACAAATCTTTTTTGTCAAAATCTAAATGTAATTTTTTATATATTTTAAAATTTTAAATTAATTTCTTGAATATTTAATATTGTTCTAAATTGCCTGGCAAAATATAAATTTGGAATGATGATACGTTAATTGTTTTAAAAAATGGAGATTAAAGTAATGTATTAGAGTATTAAAGTAATAAAGTTTCATTAAAGTAATGTCCTATTTGTATTTAGCTGAATAACAGAGGATTGCAAATTTTTACACTTTCAGGAAAATAAATAAATAATAATAATAAAAACACAAATAGAGATTAATTATAAGGACTCTAATATAAACTTATTAGTAGGATATGCTTATCATTATTTGCTTGAAAGGGCAACATTTGTTTGACATTTTAAACTTTCAGTAGAACTTTACAGGATTCACTTTTATCAGAACTTCTATTAGTGCTACTTACAGAATATCGAAATTTCTTCGATATGATAATGATTTAAATAGTCTAAATGGGGGGGGGGGTTTTTTCTTCATTAAGTTCTTCATTTTTCCATAAAGTATACTTCCGCCACCAATTAGATAGCCTGATGTAGCTTCTAATTTGTGTGGAAATTTTGGCACTTTTGCCCAATTGCAAATCATCTGAAAAGCATTTTGCCTATAATTTTGGAAATGAATCCATGTTATTGCTGTTTAACATTTTTGATTCCTCTTAGATTGAATAGGCAAAATCTATGTTAATATTTTCATATGACCTACTTAGAGTAATTCAAAAAATGCCAGTTGTGGCAATAAAATTTAATATCTTTTCCAAATCTACATAAAAAGTGTGTCCATACCAAATTTCTTGAAAATCTGAGAAAAGGACATAAATTTTGTTATAAAATTTTTATTTATTTGACCTGGAATGACTTACTTAATAATGAAAGTATCTTTGGTAACTAACAGTGTAGATTTGATACCAAAAAACTAGAAGAAGTACGATTGTTACAAATTGTATATTATTCTTGTACTAACCACTTTGGACCACTTGTTCGTCTAGATTATCCATTTTTTTAGGTTGTTAAACGATTAATATGGAATGCATTTTAAAAGGCCACTTGCTATTTGAAATGACTGAAAGACATAACTTTAGTTGAATCTTTCTACTATAAATCATTTTTGTGAAAATTAAGTATATATGTAACAAAATAAAAGTGGAAATGAAAATCCTATTTAGGAGTTCATGTAAATAATAATAATAATAATTTTGGCAAAAACACACGATTGAGTGTTTTGATGGATGAGTTTGAATTTCACCATAACATTGAAAACAGACTGTGTACCAATTTATAATTAAAAAAATGGTAAGGAAATGAAATTTATATCATTAAAGATGTTATTTTTTTAATTTTAAGATGATGCAAAAACATTTTTGTTAGATAATAGTTTTGGAAAACATAAATATCAATTTTTATATATAAGTCACAGCAGTTATTCATTTAATGATGGTTAGATTATTTTAATGCTTGATTAAATTTTGTTTGATACTCATTTCTTTAATTTTGATTTCATTTGCATCTTTTTACTCTAATTGAATGGAGTTTTTGATGGCATGGCAAGTTGGTAAAAAGAATGTGTCCTCTCCAAAGAATTTCAATTTAAATTTTGTAACTCCATTAATGTACTAAATAAAGCTTGAATCCAAATTGAAATTATACTTGTCAATTTGTTAAATAATCATATAAATTGTATTAACTGTTATATAAAATTATATTCAAGTGGAGAGAGAAGGCTATTTTAGAGAAGCAGTGTGATTGCTTATACTAGCGGCTATCAGAACAGAGAATTAAGAATTTTGTACAAACTTTACATGCAATTTATATTAATTACCAAAGAAAAACGGCACTTTTTTTAGATTGTTTTATTATTTTAATCCTTTGACTGCCAATTATTCCGGAACCTAAATTTCCTGAAAACGGCGATGTTTAAATGTATAAAGAACAACTTTCTATGTTCCGACAAGTTGATGGTTTAATTTTCTGTGTAAGAGTTACCACTATACTGATTTATTAGCCTTGAATGCTTCATTATTATTTCTTACATATATAATTAGATCCATGTAAACAAATTTGCATATCCCAAGAGGGCTGGACAAGTACAAACTGTATTTTCTTATTGAAGAATAAATGGTTATTAAAAAAATCAAATAACATTTTTGATTTCCAAGAAAATAAATAATAGTGTTTTATATATCAGTTTATTTCTAATTTGGTTGTTGTTATAATTTGTAATTTTTTAAAAAAAATTATATAAAAGTGTTAGTTGTATACATTCCATCCCTCCCCCCCTCCCCATCAAATACAGAGGAAACATTTTTTGATATTTTCAAAAATTTGTTTTGCATCTGATCTTCCTTTCCAAGATGAAATATTATGTATAGATATCTTCTGTGATAGCAATATATATATATTATTCTGCCATTTAGTACCTCATAGAAAATATATTTATGGTGATGGTTATTATTATTTCTAGATCAAGGTGTTACAAGAAAGATTGAGATACTTACAGGGCCAACAAGGCACTGTCAGTAACTCAACTTCTTCAACATTAAATTCAACTGTTACACCAGCCTCTTCTCATTATCCAAGATCAATGATATATAATTCAGGGAATACAGCTCCATATGGTCACCAACCAATGATGCAGCCTCAAACAGTGCATTATAATCCTCAAGCTCAGCAGACAAGTACACCTCAAGATGTTGCTGTGCCTCCCACTCAGATGGGAATTAACACTAATAGCATGAATGCTGCTCCTGCTGAAAATATCCCTACTATTCCTGAAGCGGTAATTTTTTAAATTTTCATAAAAAAAATATTATTGTTTTTATTTACATAAAACATTTGGCTTTTTATTAAACTATAATTTTTATTAAGTTGTGATAAAAGAAAAATGCACCTTCTATGTTTTTATAATGGTTGTGACAAATAATCATGTCACTAATTTTTAAACACATATTCAGACAAATTTAAAATTTCAGAAAATATGACATTATTTAAATTTTTTGATAAAAAAACAATTAATTATATAAGAATTAAAAAAATAAAAGATTAGAATAAAGCATTTTATTTAAGATGATTTATCATGATTACTGATATTATTGCTATTATCTTGCATAATTTGTTAATTTCGGTTGAGAGTAGAGAATAAATACCATTTATAAAAATATTTAATTGGTGTAAATTGTTTTATACATTATTTATATGTTTATTGCATTTTTATTCTAAACTTTGATAAATTAATCACTTTATCAAAACCAAAGTCAGAAAAAGGAATTAAACTATTTTTAATGAAATTCCAATTTTATTTTATTGCTTTTTCAAGTATCTCTTAGAAATGAACCAAGTCCTTTTAAGAATAATAATAGTAAATATTTTAAAAAAAATATTAGACCTGCAAATTACTTGACATATATATGTGAATGTATTATCACAAATCAATTAAATCAGTAAAATTAAAGAATGAGATGTGTTGCTTGCACCAAATATATATATATATACTCTGTAGAGATTTCCTCTTTAAAAAAGTTCCTTATTTTTGTTAAAATGCAGCACTTGAATTGTATTTAAATTGTGATATGTGCATTCAGTTTGGTTCAAGTTTGGAGTTTGGTTCAAGGGAATAATTAAACATTATGAGTTTATGAAGTTATTTTCATACATTTTTTTCTTGGTTAGGAGGTCAGTTTAATTTTAACTATTGTATTGTTTTCTGTATTTCTTTGGGAGATTTAAAAATATATTTAGATATATCTCTTCCTTAAATCTTGATACTGATAGTATATTATTCTTTGGCGTAGCATACTTTTTAAATTTTCAGTATTTAATACTTTCTTATATTTTATAATATTGTGTGCTGTTATTGATGACTCAAAAGACATAAATTAATTTGAAATAAATTAGTATGCTGAAATGAATATTATTATCCCATATTTTTCATATTTATTAACATATTTATTTTGTTTGTTTAGAGAAAATTTAATGTATGCTTCAAATATTAAATAAATATTGTTTATTTGATGTGATTTTTTTATCAAAAATTATTCTAATGACTTTTTATGCTAAAAGAAACTTTAAAAATAAGCAGAATTTAATCTGCAATTTTTTTTTAAATTACTGCATTTTAAAACTAAATTAATTGCTGATTTGGACACAAATATTAATATTATTTAGAGTACAAAAGATATTATTCCATAAGATTTTCAGCATATTTCCTGTTCAGATACACAGTGGCTTAAACAATTGAGAGTACACTTTTATTTGATAAATTTGACTTTCAATATAAATAACACATTACTGAGAAGTTCAAACATGTTTTTATTTTAACACATAACAAATTGTTTAATTTAAAGTAAAAATAAAGAACAGTCTACGAAAAACTTCTAAATTGAAATGTTTCAGAAGCATTTTAAATAAACATATGCAGATTTTTGCCTCTAAAAATCTAGGATACACTAATGAAATTTTGTAGTATTTCGCAAAAGTGTCAATATTTAATTGTGTGTCTGTTTTCTTTCATAATGATAATTTTTGGTGATATCTGGAGATATTTTGATCCATTCTTCTTGCAACACTTGTTTTAAATGGGTTTTGTTCAAAATGTTATCTTTCTGAACCACTATTTCAAGTGTGTGCCACGGATATTCAATGGCATTGATGCCGGAATACTGTGGCGATGGGTGTAACTGCTTTTTACAATGAAAAAGACACCACATTTTGACATTATGTGCAGTGTGTTTTAGGTCGTCATCCTGCAGAAAATGAACTTTCCGTCTAAACACAAATTTTGAGCACTTTCCTTTAGATTGTTGCGACCAAATGGTTCATCCAACTTCCTGTGAAAATTTCTCAAATCATACGCAAAAGTGTAAGTGCTGAAACTGTGCAAAATGTAATTTTTCAAGCTGGATATAAAAGTCGAATTATTAGAGAGAAACCGTTCATCACACATTCAGAAAAAACATTTGAAGTTTGTAAAAACTCATGAAAAAAACTCATGAATTGAAGACCAATGACTTTTGGAAGAAAGTTATATTTAGTACTGAAAGAAAACTAAATATTTTTGGCAGTAACAGCTATCGCACCGTATGGAGAAGGCCTAATACTACTTTGGATCCAAAAAATTTACATCCTGCAGTTAAACATGGTGGTGACTTCGTCATGATTTGGGATTGTATGGCTTCATCTGGAGTAGGACATTTAGTTCTTATAACTAATTATAGTTCTTATAGCTAAATTTAGTATTATAAACCATTTGGTTTACTTGAATTTACTTCACAGCCATCTAAAGGAAAGTGCTAAAAATTTGGATTTAGATGGAAATTTCATTTACCAGCAAGACAATGACCCCAAACATAATGCATATAATGTCAAAATGTGACGACTTTTCCCCTGTAAATGGTAGTTACACGCACTACCACAGTCTGCTGACATTATCATTGAATATCTGTGGGCCACACTCAACAGTGGTTCAAAAATACAAAATTAAAAATTAAACTCATTTAAAGCTAGTTTTGCAAGAAGAATGGGATAAAATATCTTCTGATGCCATCAAAAATTGATCGAATCGGTACCACGACATTTAAAGGTCATTATAAAAGCCAAAAGACCTGCAACTAAATATTGACACTTTCTTTCATTGCGAGATGTTATAAAAATTTCATTGGTGTATTCTCAATTTTTTAAGACAAAAATCTGCATATGTTTATTTAAAATGCTTCTGAAACTTTTCAATTTAGAAATTTTTCATTGATTGTTCTTTGTTTTTATTTGAAATTAAACTATTTGTTGTGGAAAATTAAAAATATGTTTGAACTTCTCAATAACGTGTTATTTAAATTGAATGTCGAATTTATCAATTAAAAGCAAGGTGTACTCTCAATTCTTTGAGCCACTATATATTGAATAAATGAAATAATTAATGAAAAATTAAATAAATTAATATATTTATTATATTTAATTTAAATATTATATTTAATGAATTAATGAATAATCAATAAGTAATAAATAAAATATGAAATAATTAATGAATTGAATTAAATTAAATGAAATATAAAAAAAATGTTTTTTAGACCACCTTTGATTCTGAAAACGTGGGACCTAATCATTACCCTGCATCAGGGTCTGAAGTAATGCCTACTTTATCTCTGCAAGAACAACCAGGAATAACACCTGATCCATATGAAATGACTTTCAATGATGAACCACCGCCTAAAATGAAACGACGACCACCCAAAGAACCCAAACCCAAGAAGCCGAAATCACCTAAGCCACCTAAATCTCCTAAACCAAAAAAGCCAAAGAAATCTAAAAAAACAGAAGAAGCACCCCCTGCTGATGCTGTGCCTCCTAATCTTCAAGATAATGTTTTAGTAAGTATTTAATTTTTTAAAAATTATATAGTAACTTTTTATATAAATTAAGTTGAATGATCAACTAAAAGCATATTTCCTTGATAGTCAAATTTGCTACATGTACATGAAACATAGGATAATAGAGTTTATATTTAATAACTCTATTATCCTATGTTTCCTCTTTCTAGCAGTTTCTTTCTGTCCTCTTTCTAGCAGTTTAAATAAAACACTGGTGAGATATTAGTTACTTTTCCATGATTATGAAAGTGTTATAAAGTTATTATGTATTTTCAATAACTAAAAAATTTGAAGTTATCAATATGCTACAATATTTAACATAAAATGACATGAAAATAACCAAAATATTATTATTAATTTTTATGATTCAGAGAAGAACTGTTTAGCATTTTCAGTTCTTAATCAAAAGCAGTTTATTGCAGACATCTTGGTTTTGCTCATAGAAATGTACTTGTCTTCTTTCCATATTGTTTGATAAGAATATTGTTGGCATTACTGTTTCTGGTGATTGATTTGTTGTTATTTTTTTCTGGGGCTATTTTACAAAATTTTATTTATTCATCTTAAAGAAAGTAATGAATATTGTGTAATCATATAGGTAGATTGATGTTTGTTATAATTTTTCTTCTTCTTTAGATATACATGAATTGTACCTAAATCATCAATATGTATTGGGAAAAAAATCCAGATAAATGAGAATTTAGTTTTGGAGATAAAAGTTTTATGTAGGTTTTATAAATATTGTTAATTTCTTCAAAATTGCATATGTAGGAAAGAATTAAGGGTACTTTTCCATTGTACTAGTTCCAGTGATAAAGTCGCCAATAATGGTGAAACCAATGCCAAACAGAATATCACTGCTGGTAACCGTAACAAGTAACTGCTTGGTGTGATTTGTTCTGCCGACTGTGTGCTGTTGCCAAAAAGTCTGCTTGGCGAGATTTGCGCTATATGATGGAAAAGTGCTGAATTAAGGAATATAATTTTGCAAATATATACACGAATAACAAAATACAGATTACTAATTTTTGTTTTTGTTTATTATAATTGTTTATACTTTTGTTTATTGAATTATAATTTGTAATGTGAAGAAAGTAATTTTTCTTATCATTATAGTTCAGTGCATTTGCTCTCAATAAGCTTGAATAATTTTTTCTCTTTTATTTTCTCCTTGTAAAATTAAAAATAAATTTGTTTTTGGATTTATTTGGATGTTTTTTCATCACAGCCATCTACTGAAGGTACTTCTGAAAATAATGTTACACTACCTGAAGGAGAACAATTACCTTCTGATGCTGGAGCTCCCCCTGCAAAACCTAAGAAACCTAGAAAAAGGAAAGTTAAAGAAAATGAAGGGGAACCTAAAGAACCTAAGCCTAAGAAACCACGGAAACGACCTGAAAAGAAACCTAAGCAACCAAAAGCAGAGGAAGGTGTTGAAAATGCCTCCAATGATGGTAACAATAATAGTCTTGAAAATGCTGATGAGGAAAAACCTACAGATTCTTCAGCAGAAGCTAATGGTGTGACTGCTGGTGATGATGAAACAAAGGAAAACATTGAAGTTGACAAAGAAACCAAAGAAAAGAAGCCTTCTAAATCCAAGTCTCCTAAAACTCCCAAAGACGGTGTTCCTAAAGAACCTAAGAAATCCTCTCCGAAGAAGAAACTTCCGAAGTAAAGATAATTTTTTCCTCTTACTTGTCCTGAAATGTATCCTGTAATGAAGAATGCTATTTAAACTTAGTGTTTCTAATACACTGAAATTTTATAAATAGTTTCATTTGAAATAGTATTTATTATTTTATGAAATTCTGAATTTGGTAGTTTAGATTAATCCCTTTGGACAGACACTTGTGGAAAGAAGTGCTCCCACAAGATGGGGCCAAGCAAACACTGACGATCAGTATAGACCAGAGCATTTTATCCCACTAAGCCTTATGCAAGTTGTATTTCATAAAATATACATAATGGTTCATAAAAAGTATTATTTACATAGAAATGAAATAATTTTAAATATGTGACAATTGTAATATTTCTAATCATGATTAAAAACAATGAAAAATACTTGATATTTAATACTAAAAAAATATATTTAGTGCATTTTCTTATGATCAGTAGTACTTGAAAGTTACACCTAATTACTGATACAAAATATAAAAACATAAGACAAAATAAATATCTACAAATAATATTTTTAAATATTTAATAAAAATTGTAATAATTAATGCTTTTGAGTATGAAAAATCTCAAAGATACAAATCTTTGTAGAGCTCGACATTAGACAATTTGTATTCATAGACAGCAGCTTTTTTTTTTTTTTTTTTTTTTTTTTTTATTTCAAAAAATTTTTATTTTTTAATATTTTTTATTTTTTTTTTTTTTTTTTTTTTTGCATCAAGCAAACTATGCATCTTCTAAGTTTTCAATAATTTATTTTACTATAAATTTAATATTTCATTACTATTATTGGAAAAATCCATAGATTGATCATACATAAATTTACACACACACACACTCTCCCCCCTGAAAAGATAAGTGCTCTTGTAGCCATATCTACACAAATGAAATTGGGCGGAACAAGCCCTTGATAGAATGAGAATGAGTTATAGTATGAGTTATGAGAGTATGAGTTATGAGTGAGAGTATGAGTTATAACTGCTGCTTCAAAATCAGCCTTTGTTTGCCTTTATCTCCCCTCCCCTCAAAAATCTAATGATTAACAAATACATTATGAACCCCAATTTGACCTTTTGGGAGAGAAATACTAATGTATGGAACAGTCTCTTGATAAAAACATGAATTATACTCTATTTCACCCTAACTTGGCAGTATCGTAAAAGGCAGAAAATGTGATGTTCCGTGTTGGGAAAGAATTCACCATCAATTTTGACTTTAAAATAGCTAAAATGTGCAGAAATTTATCAAATAATGTCATAAATTACAGAAATCCTTTTTTTATCAGTATGTATTTAAAATTATTCCCAAGTTTGAAGTGCTTATCTGTTAAACATTTTGTAAATAAAGCGAACGATTGACACAATGAATTCAACTTTGGCTAGAACCGGTCTTCAAGGTCAAATATTTGGCGCACTTTTCTTGCACGTTTCCGCCAACTTTGTTTCATTCAGTTCGCAACCATTATTATCATAATTCATACATTTTTATTCTCGCTTTTTTTATCAGCTGATATTTTTGATGCTGTTAATCACATTAGTAGTCGTTAGCTTTGATTGTTGAATATTTATTCAATTCGTCATTTCTATTCACTTCTAAAATATTTGAAAAAGTGTTATCACCGACTGCGTTGCACACACCTTGAAGATGAGTGAAACCAACAAAAAGTGTAGTATGCACAAACATATTAAATGTTTATTCTCGACTCCGAGATGAAAACCCTCAAGATTCTATCAATCAAATCTTCGATAAGTTTCACATCTTACAGGTGTTTCACAAAGAACAGTTTTCCTTTTGAAAAGAGAAATAAAGGCATCCAGTCCTTTAAGTACCCTTGGAAAGAAGCGATCAAGTTCGATAGGTAAACATTCAAGTCTTGTAAAATATAATGATTTTACACTATAAAATCCGTGCATTTTTTCGTAGAAATGAGATCCCAATATTAGAAAAAGTCATAAAAGATGTGAACGATGATACAGATATCTTTTCGAAAAAAATTAGCCGAACTACGTTTTACAGAATATTGAAAGATTTGCGGTTTTCTTTTCAAAAATGATGAAACGGAAGAAAATAACTTTTATGATTTATTAAAATAATGTATCAATAATATTGAACAAAATAATGAAAAAAAGGAAAAAATTAATTCTCTGATTTAAAATGATAATAAAGTTAATAAATATTTACTATTTGGCGAAAAATTTGTGAGATAAAGTTTTGCCAGCGATCTGCATTTCTAGTAACTTTGTAGTTTAAAGTAACCCAGTTCTCCTGACAACGACTGTGATTTGGCATGTCTAGAATATACTCTACTGCCAAGTTAGGGTGGAACAGAGTATAGTTATGCCTTTTGATAGAATTTATTTCATTCCTAAAGCTAGACGCAGGGTACAGCATTTATTCCTGGTGGAAATCCAAGCAAATACATATATGCAACATTCATCCTGAAGGGGTTAATCATAGGAGATTTGTACTGTCATTGCAGAATCTTATAATTGGGTGTTTCAAATGTCTAATATAGTATTCAAGTATAATAGCATTATTAATTCAATTTGTCCTGTTTTTCAACAAGCATTCTCACATTTTTTGAAAAAAGTTTCATGAGCCTATTGAGTATCTAAAAAAAAACCGTATATAGAAGAATAAAAATAAGTTTGGCCTTTTTTATACCATTAAGTGCATGCCATAAAAATATTTTTGTGAAACTGGTAGATTAATTTAAATGAAATTCTTCTCCAACTTGATTTAGCTGCTATACTTTTTCCTTGCAGTATTTCTGTTTAAGATGATAACATATCTTTTTCTTTTCCGTTTTAATAGGATAGCCTTAAAATTCACTAGTAAGAAAAAGAAGAAAAAACCTTTAGCTGTGTCTGATAATTCTGATATAGAAAAGACACCACCACCATCTCCAGAAGCTGCAGAGGGAATAACTGTAAGTAAAATATATTATTCATTTTGATATATTTCTGCTATGAAACGTATTTATAAATGGTTAAATTATGGTGCATATACTATATAAGGAAGAAGACATCTTGTAATTACATCTTTCTTGCATATTTTAAAGGTGCAATGACTTGAAAGCTAGCAAGTAGTTTATTATAATAATTACTTTTATTGTTGCAAATTCACGAGTTTCTGTAATGAGAAGAAATTTGCAACACCATTTCCAAATTTCAGATATATTTGGAAAGGTTAAAAATACCCATTTAAGTATAAAATAGGAATGAAAACTCATTAGTTCTAGCTCAAAAATGTCATATTGAAACCATATAATATGCTTTTATTGACTGTTAAATTATCTTAAATTTCATAAATGTTTTTGCTTTTTTAGTTTAAATATTATTTTTAATTTAGCTATTGAAATAAATCTTTAATGTTATATTGTTTCTTGCATACAAATATGTTATTTTTTTCTGTTTGCCAATAATGCCAATTTTTTAATTGTATTTGTGAGTTGTTTTTTCACTGATTTTGATATATTAACTGTATTAATTGGTTTAAGATCTTTTTATTTTTTCAGTAATTGCATTAATTGATTTAAAATACCAATTTATTACTTAAGTGACTGTTAAATGGAACTTATTTTTTGATAACAGTTTGTTAGAATTTTCTATTATATTTTCCTGTCAGGATCTTGATAATTATCTTATTACAAATATGTATGATTAATTTGCATTGTTTTCCCCTAAAATTTTGACCTGGCAATTTTTTTGATATTTTAATTACATTTTATTTTATCTTAATAAAGATTGTCAAAATTTGTTATTTGTACTGTTAAACTTCTTGAAACTTTTCCATAGAATTCATTTTAAATTATTTGAAATTTGAATATTTTAGAAACGGAGATCTGCTAGAAATACTGAGAGAAAAAAGTATACAGACGATATTGAACTTCATTTGTCTGATGATGAAACAATAGAGATGGATTTTGCACAGTCATCCAAACAAGATGGAAAACTTGTTCAAGTGGTTGTGGTGAGTGATAAAAACTTAAAGTATTTATTATTATTTTTTTTCATAGAGTTATTACTCCTGCTGACTGAATCAGTAAATTTCATGTACATTGCTTTATTCTTTGATGTACTGTGGTTTTAGGGCAATCTAGACTATGACTCCCAAAATATTAAAATAAATACTTAAGTTGAATATCATATAGTTTGCAAAAATTTTTCATATACTATGTAAAAAAGCTGAGTGATAGATGCTCTTATATTTTATAATAGATTTAAATTAGGAATTTGGTAATTAATTTTCATAGATAGTTATTTTAACAAATTTATGCTTTACATATGATCTAAACTCAAAATATGTCCCTGCATAAATCCATTTTACAATTTTGTCACACTACTTAGAATTCTAGTGATATTTTATCCAAGAATGAAATAAA
The DNA here is from genome assembly GCA_026543865.1 of Argiope aurantia. Classification (NCBI taxonomy): domain Eukaryota; kingdom Metazoa; phylum Arthropoda; class Arachnida; order Araneae; family Araneidae; genus Argiope; species Argiope aurantia. The sequence goes on along the minus strand of JAPMOR010115499.1, from coordinate 231,973 downwards.
TATATCTGCTCATAAATATTGTAACTCTACAGCATGGTTACTATTAAGGTGAGCCTTGAAATCATTTATAAATCAAAAATAAAATTATTATATATGAAATTACTTGCTGAATATTTTCTACAAAAAATTATTAAAGCGTAGTATTAAGATTTTAAACAGAATCAAAAGCAGTTATATGATCTTAAGGTATTAGTAGCTGTTTGATTAAAATTCATTTAATTATTCAAATATTCATTCTAATTGAGTGTTAGAATTTATGCATATTAGAATTTTTTTAAGCTGTTTTACCTATAACAATAATTTTTTCATATGGATTTATAGGATAATCACAATGAAGACTACATGGTTGTTGAAAAGATATTGGCTGTTAGAACTGTTCAGAAGGAGGTACAATATAAGTATATTTATTATGTGAGAAATGGAAATTTTAAGAAAAATTAATATTTATTATATTTTAATTCTGTTTAAATTCTAATATATAAAAATTTCATACAAAATATGAAATTTTTAGTGAGATTATTTTTTAATTAAATGTTATTTACAGGTTGAAAATGCAGGAAGTGATGCTGAAAACAGTACGCCAGAAACTATTGGTGTTGAAGAGTACTATGTGAAATATAAAAATCTGTAATTATTGGTTCTTATTGATTCCAAAGTTAAATTTCATTGTCTATATTAAAAAAAAACTTTAATAAATTTGGATGTATTTAATTACTTAAAGCTTAACTTTTTAAAAAATTATTTCCCATGCTTATTTACTGATGTATTCTTATTTTTAATTCCTTTATATTGATGAGTTTTATAAATTTTCAGGTCATATATTCATTGTGAATGGAAAACTTTGGAAGAGTTGGAAAAGGGGGATAGGCGGTTCATCCAGAAGGTTAAAAGATTCAAACAGAAGAAGGAAACTTTTAACTTTTTTGATTTTGTAAGGTTTTTTTTTTTTTTTATATACTTTTACTCAAAATTATTTTTATTTTTATTTAAACATTTTCTTCATGGAAGTAAAGACTTGACATAATATATTTATTTTGATTCACAAAATATTCAAATCCTAGAAGAATTAGCTAAGCATTTGTTTGTTACAAGATTTATAATTTGTAAATAATGTTATTTGAAAATAAATCTTAATTTGTGGCCTATCAACTATTTGCTTTCTCCCCAGTTTTGATACAACATTATAGAGCTATTATTTAATATGGTTTTTTTTTCTTTTCAAAAAGATATATGGAATTTTGTTGCTCCCAAATCAGATTTTGGTGCTTTAAAATGAAATTGTTTTTATGTACTAGAATTGTATATTGATTTTATAAAATTAATGTTTATTTTTGGTTTGCTTCTTTTTTTTTCAATATCAATATTTCCATTCTCAAGAATTTTGATAACTTTAACCTATTAATAATGATAACTGAATTGAATAAAATCTCCTTCTTCTAACCCTTAAAAATAGTCACCGTTAATGAATTTAATTTGTCCTATAATAATAGTAGCGAAAGAAAATAATTTTTGAACACAGCATTTATTATTAAAAAATTTAGATTAAACTAAAAAATAAATTTAAAATGCTACTCCTTATTTTGAGTATTAAGATAGTCTGTGGATTTTTAATAATTATTGTTACTCCATTGTAAACATGCTGGTTGGATCCTTTGGCTGTGAAGTTTTACTTTCTCATTCTTTTCTGTAAGAAAAAGTTTGACGGTTTTGAAGCTGGTTTTATGGACTTTTTTTAATCAAAATTCTGAACAAAGTAAACTTGGAAAATTCATTGCCATGAGTTGTTTATTTTATTGTGTCTCGCCTGGCAAGCGAAATATGCTAAGAAGAGGTTTTTCTCCATTATCTTTTCATCTATGCCCATATTTTCATTTTTTAAAAGAATCAACATTAGCATAAGGTTCACCTTGACAATTATTTTCTTGAACACATTACGAAGATTTTGATAGGTCATTCTATTGTACTTAAATTGTTTTTTAATTAACATAATAATTACACCTTTCTCTAATAATTAGGTTAACCTATATATATATATATATATATAAAAAAACATATATATATATATATATATATATATACATATATAGTAACCAAATGTTGAATATGATGTCATTTGGGAATTAGCCAACCAAATGCCTTTTTATGCCTTTGAAACATAATGGTCAACTTTTTGCTGCTTTTGCAGATCAATAAAAATTACCTTTTCTCTCAGGTCATTTAGTTGCAGTACAGAATGGTCATATGCTCCTTTTAAGCTTTATGACTTTATGTACTTTCATCCTTTGAAAGATAAATTTGACTTGACATTACTTTATGATAGTCTATTTTTATCTTTGATTTACATATTTTTTTGAATCAAATGACTCAATGAGTTCCAGTCTCTTTTTTCTGCCACAGTTGCATCAACTAATTTTTGTTTCCCATGAGTTTGTTTGAGAAAATAATGCTTACAAGTGTTCTGCAGTTCTTTTTGACCTATTTTTTTCCCCCTGCCAATTTTTTTTTCTGTTTTTCATATTAGTGACCTTTGATTGGTTTATCCTGTTTAAGATTTGTAAATTAGAGTTATGGGAATTTTTCCATTATTATCACATGCTTTTATTACAATTGGTGTTTTCGTTTCCTTTTACTCTTATTATTGGAACACCTTTTATAGACAAAAGACTGTGAAATTTGTAACTGCACCTCTGAATTTTGCTTATCCAATTCTGAAATTAGTCATTTTTAATTATTATTTTGATCAATTTTTCATTAATAATTCAAAGACCAACAATAGTGGTATTTGGTTGTTCGTCAGATTTGTCTGTATAGAAGTTTATTTAAAGATGCCCAGATAAAAAAAATGTAAATCACATCTCTGCATACTGAATGCATGTTTTTTACAGTAGAAGTAGAGAAAAATTCTCAACACAGAATTCTTGATAGCTGTGTGGGGACAATGGCATGATCACCAGATGTATCCTTACAAATATGCATAAAAATTCTTCAAATGTTAATACTAGTTGAAAGTGAAAGTTTGGTCAGTTCTGTATCTCAAAACCGATAACATTAAAAGTTGTGATGATTGTACTAAAGAATATTTTTGCATGTATTTAGATGCATTGGTTCCGAAACCTAAGTTTTCATACTGCCAAACTTATAAGAGTAATTGTAATAACATTAAACAGACACCATTTTATATGATTAATATTTTTTATATATATATATAATTTACCCTTTTTATCAGAGTGCAACTTATTGAAATAAAATGTAGTAAAACAGATTTGAATAGAAGAGGAAACTTCATGCCTTGCTTGTCTTTACTTCTGATTTTATCATCTTATGTTGTTTTTCATAGAATATGTTGATGAATTAGTAGAATTTTGAAATATCTTTCCTTATGCTCATAGCATCTTTTTTTTTTTTTTTACTTAGATTCTAAGTTAAAAAATTTTTAATAACTAAGTTTGCTGTGTATACTGTATATATTTCTAATTCTCAAAAATTTTAAACTCCAACCTTTCAACTAAGCATATAATCTTTTAAGTAATGCAATTTCTTGTTTTTACTGGCTTGTAGGTATGAAACTGAACACTCTTACTCTTTTTTTATTTTCAGCTGGAGGAAGAACCTTTCAACCCTGATTACATTGAAGTTGACCGAGTCCTTGATGTGAATGAAATAAAAGACGTTGTAACAGATGATTCTACAAAAACTGAAGCAGCATCTCCAAAACCAGTATCTGAAGAACAAGTGCAAAATGATGAACAAAAAGATTCCAGCAAAGAAATTGTGCCAGAAGAGGCCAGTAGTGAGCCTCAGGTTGAGGAATCTAATGAAGAAGATAAGGAATTAGTAAAACCAGAAAACTCAGATATTAGTCTTGAAAATAAAACACTTCCTGAAGATGTGAAGGATGATGAAGATTCTGTAATTAAAACTGATGATACTTCTGAACAATCTGCTGTGATAAAATCTGAATCAAAAGAAATGGTTGATGAGGAAATTTCCAAAACTGATGAAAGTACCTCTGCTACTGAGGTTGTTAAAGCTGATGATGAAGAAAAGGAAGCAGCATCGAGTGAGATTAAAGAACCAGAACAGAAAAATGAAAAGTGTAAAGTGACTCGTCACTATTTAGTCAAATGGCGAGCTCTAACTTATGAAGAAAGTACATGGGAATTAGAAGATGATGTTGATCAAGATAAAATTGAACAATTTTTACGCTTTAAAGATCCACCTCCAAAAGAAAAATGGAAAGTAAGTAATTTTGTATGCTATTTTGAAAGTTTAAAATGCCACTATATAAAGGGCATTTATTTAATATTAGTTGCTGCAGTTATCAGCTGGTTTCTTAGATTATTGACTGCAAAAATATTTAAATTAACAAATTTTATACATAACTTAATGTCTTTCTCAGAAAATATTTTTAACTTCAAATTTTAATAGACTTTAAACTTTTACTGTTTTTGAACCCTTTAGTAGTTATGTTCATTGTATTATGTATCTTTCTAGTTTACTATCATTTCATCTAAAATTTGAAAGTTCTTATGAAATGGGAACGTGTTATTCAAATCAAAATGTGTTCATAAGAAACATAACGATAAAAAGTAGAATAATTTGTGTATATCACAAAATATATTTTATTGTTATATAATATTTTGGAGGATTATTAACAAAATTTCTATGATTCAGTAAATTTTTTAAAAAATACTTAGACTATTATAAAGAGCAAAACTTTAACTAGCATTTGATTATAAAAAGCCTGAGAAAGCTGATTTCTGTAATTTCCATATTAGTAAAAAAAATATGAAATTTATAATCCTGATTTAAAACAATTTATTAAAATTTACCATTCATTAATACTTAAATGGAGTACTTCTAACCTTTTGGGGCACAAAATCTTTTAAATATTAAACTCAAGTTGACCCAATACCTGTTCAGTTATTAAAAAAGAAAGTTAAAAATAAATTCTAAACTTACTTTTCCCCTTTTTATAACTGAGCAATGTTATGCATTCCATATAGTGAAGCATTGCATATTAAAAGATTAAAAAAGACTGATTTTCTCTCAGAAATGCATGAGTTCAATTAAAATCAAAAGTTAGTTCTATTATCAATGTTAAGTTCCGAATTTGATACATTAATGAATTTTAAAATCATTTGAAATTAGATATATAAATGTTTCAACTAATTTTTATGACACTCAGTTTACTTCCCCCCCCCCCCTTAAATGCTGTTTATAATGTAAAATATTCTTCTAATATTCTTCTATTCTTCTAATTTTACAAAAAAAAATTTGTGATTGAAATTGGGTTTTTAATAATAAAAATTTAACCATTCATTGCTATATGTTAATGGACATATATGTTATACACAGCATTTGTTTGATTCGATGAAATTATCATTTTAGACAAAGAAACGTCCGAAACCATCAGAATGGAATCAACTTGCTGAATCTCCTGTTTATAAGGGAGGCAATACTTTGAGAGAATATCAGCTAGAGGGTGTAAATTGGTTGACATTTTGTTGGTATAACAGGTAACATATCTATAGTTTTAATAAATGTTATTATTTTAATGATTACTTTAATATTTCACTAATTTACTTTATTAACATTTTAATTTTTCTAGCCAAAATTGCATATTAGCTGATGAAATGGGTCTTGGCAAAACTATACAGTCAATCACTTTTTTAAATGAAATAAATAAATATGGCATTCCTGGACCCTTCTTAGTTATTGCGCCATTATCCACAATCGGGAATTGGCAAAGAGAATTTGAAACATGGACAGATTTGAATACAATAACTTATCATGGAAGGTTAGTATGTTTTTGCTCTTTTATTTATTTGCAAGAAAATCCCCCCCCCCTATTTTACTTACCTCATTTTCATTTGTGTGTATGTAAACTAGATCTTTTTAGTTTTTTTTTAAAGTTATTTTTGGAAATATATGCAAGAATTACTATTAAGGTATACATTTTGCTATCGGCAGGAGATCTTGTGATATAATTGTCAGAAAAAAAAATATTTTGTTAGACAATATAAAAAGGGTTACAGTTTGTTTCATCACTTTCAAAATATGGATCTTTAATAAATCTTACCTTTATTTAAAAATTTTTAAAAAATTAGATTAGAGATGTTTCTGAACTTGGAAAGCTTGCAAAATCTAGGCCTCCACATGCTAATTTTTATTTATTCTATAAAAATTCTTCATCTATTAAAATTTTTAGAGTAAATTAAATAAATTATTTTAAGTATTTTAAAAAATATCAATACAATATTTTAGCTTTATGAATGAATCTTCAACTTTTTTACTAGTTGAATTTAACTGGTTTCCTTTCAGCCTGTATTTATTTTGCAGTCGTAGATTCCATGTTATAAATTTATACAAATATCAATTAAAATAAGTCAATTTATTTGAAATTTTTGACTTAAATATAGACATTTAGTACTGTGCAATGTGAATGAAATTTGATGTGTATTTAACTGCATTTAAATGCATTTTATGGCTTTCTTTTGCTTTTGAATAGTGGCAATGTTTTTCCTCAATATTTACAACTTTCAGGTAAATAAATTCATTGAATTGATTAATTCACATTAATGACTGCTTAAGCTTAGTTTTAAATCTTATGGAAAATTTGTTAACTGATAAATTATGGATGGGAAGGACAAAAAAATATTTCTTTATCAGAGATTGTTTTGTTAAATATATATTCAAAACGTCTTTAAAAATCAAGAAACAATGATTGTTTTCTATAGAATTGCTGAATAAATTTCTGTAATATGTTGACTTTAATTTTCCTATGTAATATATATATATATATATAATGTGCTAATTCTGATGGAACTTTTTTAGGATATTGTATTTTCCATTTTTTTGTTAAATATTGCATTAACATGCTAAACTGTATTTAATTGCTGGATAAATGAAATTAGTTGTTTTTTTTAATTGCATATTTGTGTATATTTAGAATGGTTGTATTTTTTTTTTTTTTACTGTAAAAATAATCACCAGTATCTTATCTGTTATTAACTGATAAGGGATTATTAACTGATAGAGGGAGAAAAGAATCTTTATGTTTAATTTTCATTCATAGGTAGAAAGTAGAAGGTGAATTTTAGCAGCAAACTATATTTTTATTTTCATTTTTTGTTTTTAATTTCATATTTGTTTATTTTAAATTAGAAAATATGGTACAGATTTTAAAATTTTCTTTGAAACAATATAAATGTAAATTTTTTTCTTCTTTTAGTTCCCCAAGTCGTAATATGATTTTGGAATATGAAATGTACTGGAAAAATGAAAAGGTAAAATATTTATCTGAAACCTGTAATTATTATTTTAAATGCTGATTTGTTATAGTATTTATATTTTTATCCTTTCCCTGTATAGGGAGAACGTATAATGGATGTATTTAAATTTCAAGTCATGATTACAACTTTTGAGATAATACTGACAGACTGTATGGAATTAAAATCTATACCATGGAGGTGTGTTATTATAGATGAAGCTCATCGTTTGAAGAATAGAAATTGCAAACTTTTAGAAGGGTTGAGGATGCTAAATACTGTAAGTGAAATATTTACTGACATTGCATGTTATTATTTTTTTAAATTATTTATGAATTTGTTCTTTCTAATTAAAAAAGATAACGTTTCAAAAGCTTAGAATTTTGAATATATATTTTTATTATTTTAAGTAAAAAATTAAGATTATTGGAGAGAAAAAATTAAATACTTGTAATCAGGATAATAATAAAAGTTAGCAATTAAAACAATTGCTGATTTAATAAAAACTAGTAATTTGCTATGGTAACATATTTTGTGCTTCCTTGCATGGCTTGAATGGAGCATTTTACCTTTTAACATACTTAGTAGTGCTGTATTCAGCTATATCATGCCATAGCTGTGAAACATGAATCAAAGAAAAATATAATTTCTCTTCGTTGTTTGTGTTCATAATCAACTTAATTCAAAAATTGGTGGAGCAACCAATATTTGCTTTTGTGATAAATAATTTTCTGCTTTTGTATTGGCTGATGTAAGCTTTTCTAATTTACTGGGAATGAAACACAAATGCTAACCAGTTTTTCCAGAGAGGGATGGCTAATTCTTTATTTTATAGCAGATTTCTGCATATGTGCCGATCAGTGCTTTCATCATTAGGTGAAACATTTTTCTCTTCATTATGAAACCTTGATTCATAGATTAATTAGATGGTAATACACCAAATAGGATTAGAACCACCACCTTACTGCAACTTTCCATTCTTTTATATTTGCCATGTTCTTCTTGAATTCAGGTATTTGGTGTATAAATAGTTTGCAATTATTTAAATACTTCATGATAATTTAGCAATATATAATTTCTATCTGATTTTAATAATTTTTTTCTATTAAATGTTTTAGGAACATAGAGTTTTACTTACTGGTACACCACTTCAAAACAATGTTGAAGAATTGTTCAGTCTTTTGAATTTTCTGGAACCCAATAGATTTGCATCAACTGAAGCTTTCCTTGAGGAATTTGGTAACTTAAAAACTGAATCCCAAGTAGATAAATTGAAAGCAGTAAGTGGATATATTAAAATGTTATTAACATTACATTGTTTATTTAAATGTATTTAGTAGAGAAATTGCAGTGATCTGATTAATTTACTTCAATAATTATTTCAGCTCTTAAAACCTATGATGTTAAGAAGATTAAAAGAAGATGTAGAAAAATCATTAGCTCCCAAAGAAGAAACTGTAGTTGAGGTAAATAACATTTTTGTTTATTTTACACATATTTTTGGTTAATTTAAAATTGTTTTATTTATTGCAAATAATTTTTTTATTCTGTTTCTACCAGTGTTAAAAAGTATATAAGAAAAATAAAATTTTGAAATTAAGAAAACTTAGTTTTTATATTTTAAAGGATGCAAAAAAAAAAAGTTTATTAAAAATGAAATTTATTTATGTAATTTTATTTGTTCCATTTATCACTATTACTTTGCATATATGATTAAATAGCCTAAAAATGATTGATATTGTTGACAAATCTTATTCTGCCATTGTTAATGTTTCTGCTTGTGTATATTAGTAATTTTGTGTATAACATTTCTGCTCTACTCCTATCTAACAGGAATTATACTATATTTTAAAGAAATTAAAATATAGTATTTTTTTTCATATATAAATTACTTTCATATATAAATTTACTTCATATATAAATTACGAATTTTTCATATATAAATTACTTTTTTTCCCATACTGTAATAAGAACATGATTTATGGGAACATTTGTTGAATAATTCTATCCACAGAAATTGATAATTTGAGATGATTTGATTATATTATTGAAGCCCAGTGGCATAGTGGTAGCGCTTTATGCTCCCAAAGCACAGAATCCTCGGACTGGGCAAGGTCGACTCAGCCTTTCATCTCTTTAGTTGGTTGATAAACTGAGGACTAAGCACGCTTGGGAACTAAACACTGGAGGTTCCACATTCGACTGACCTTCTAACCGAGACATATGCCTTGCACCCCAGGGCCCTCAGTCAAGAAAGCAGATATGGGCACTGTAGGCCTTGGCCCACATGGGCTGTTGTGCCATTGAGTTTAGTAGATCATTTTATTAATAAAGGAACTACTTAAGACATTTTGAATTAACTTACCAAAAGTAGGCTTAAAATTTGTCTTAATGTCCAATTTTTAATGTACTAAATAATATTATTAAATATTTAAGGACAGGTAAAGCAACACCCATTATATATTTTCACTCAAATTTAAATTCCTTCAGTCATAGTGTACCATATAATAAGACAGAAAATTAGATTGTCATGTGTAAGAGACATTTTATTTTTATAATTTATTAATTTTTGAAAATTTATGCATGAAAGAATTATTAGAATGCTCTAAATAATTTTTGAGTTCAGTATTTGTATTTCTTAGCTTTAATGTTTATAAAATCATTATTCAATTTTTCTAAATTTCTCTTTTTTATTGTGTTTTAAAGGTTGAATTGACCAATATTCAAAAGAAATATTATCGAGCTATTTTGGAGCGTAATTTTACATTTTTAACCAAAGGAAATTGTTATTCTAATGTTCCAAATTTGATGAACACTATGATGGAGTTAAGAAAATGTTGCATTCATCCTTTTTTAATTAATGGTATGTATTCGTTTTAATATATTTTTATTTTTATGTATTAAATAAATTTTAGCTTAAGTAATTCTAAAAAAATCTAGAGTTTATTATATAAAAAAGTCTTTTTTCAGGACCAGCAAATTTTATTTTAAAGTGAATTCATTTAAAAAGAAATTGATTTAAAATTTTGTTTAATTTATAAATTTGTCATTTTTTAAAAATCTGTGCTAAGTTGTTCCTCTACAATTTCTTTGTCAATAGATTTTAATAATTGATTTTAAAGATTCTTTTTATTCTTCTTGAATTTCATTCCCCCCCCCTTTTTTTTCACTAATAATTACTTTTGTCAACTTCATTTGATTATTGAATTTGTCCTGTAAATGCTTACAAAGTCAAGAAAAAGAAAAAAAAAAAAACGTTTTGCATGATCAACAAATTTTATTTTGTACTTTATTAAAGTATCTAAATCAAATAAATTAGACTCAAACTAAATAGATTTTCTTTAACAATTTATAAATTTTATTCTGCTTGGATATACAGGGCTTTTATTGTAACAAGTGGAGTGAGCAGACTTTGTGTAGCAAATATGGGTGAATTACTATATTATACAGTTTTGAGCTTGCGAGTAGGATGTAGAAACCCGAGTCGGATGTAGAAACCTGTAGTTTTTCATTTAGTGGATCATCATTAAAATGCATTCTTACTTTTTTTACCCAGAATTTTTATTTTTTATCTCTAATTTGTGTTTGACTGTATATTTTACTGCTACTGATTTATTATTCTCATACTTCACATCTTATTTATATAGTTCATATTTTATGCATTTTATAAACAATGAATTTTTTCCTCTTCAGAGTTAAGTCCACTTGTTTTAAAAGAAGTTTACAGTTAAACATTTTCTTCTCTCTAATGCACTTTCACCCATTTTATTTTAATAAATTTTTAATTAAATAATAATTTTTTAATAGAAATTGATGTAATTATTTTGTATTCATACAGTAATAATTCACACAGTCGTTTTTATTAAAACCATTGAAGTAGAAGTGGGCAATAAATTTATGCAAGTTTTTGAAGAATTTATCTGTTATCTGTACAGATAACTTTAAATGGTCAATGGTTTTATTTCTTTGAGTTTCATTAATGTTTTAAAAATAAATATATAATTAACATAATATGACAAGCTACTGATTTTCAATTTCAATGGTTATAAATTAATTGTTCTTGCATTTTAAAAGGACGTGTATTAAAAAATTAGTTACTAAATAAAAAGCCAACTTAATTTTGCCTTTGAAAATGGTCAGATATAATTTATTATTAATATCTTCCTAGGTGCGGAGGAGCAAATAGTCAATGATTATAAACAACAACATGAAGGCAGTACTGATGGTCATTTAAATGCCATGATACAGGCATCTGGTAAACTTGTATTAATGGATAAACTGTTACCTAGGTTAAGATCTGATGGTCATCGAGTACTGGTTTTCTCACAGATGGTGCGATGTTTGGATATTTTAGAAGATTATTTGGTACAAAAAAGGTATAGTTTAGTGTTACTAGAATTCAGATTTAATTATAACAAGGAAGTAATTTATATACTTACATGATATAAATAATCTTTGTCATTTTGTAAAAATTAAAAAAAAAGATAAATGGATATTCATCCTTCTCTTTCTATTTATAAGTCTATGCTAATATAGTCTCTTTTTCTATATATGATTTTAGTTTGTTAGTTAATTTAATTATTAATGCCAATATCTAAGAATGTATTGTATCTTTCATGAAAAATAAATTTTGTTTTAGATATCCTTATGAAAGAATAGATGGAAGAGTTCGTGGGAATTTAAGACAGGCAGCTATTGATCGTTTTTGTAAACCAGGTGAGTTGAATTTAAAAGGCAGTTTTTTCTGAAGGTTTTCATCTTAATGTAGAGTTATTAAAATTGTATAAAGTCATCTTCCATGATATAAAAAGTTTATATATAAAGTTTAATCTTATATTGATTTTTAATTCCATTCTTTTATTTTAATACAAATGATGTGCTTGGAATGTATAGATTCTCTGAATTAATTTTTTTTTCCTCCTCCTATATCTAGATTCTGATAGGTTTGTATTCCTATTGTGCACTCGGGCTGGTGGCTTAGGCATTAATTTGACTGCTGCTGATACTGTCATTATATTTGATTCAGACTGGAATCCTCAAAATGACTTACAAGTATGTATTTAAAAAATTGAAATTTATATATTTAAAAAAAATATGATGTGAATTTCATTTATGAATTCTCTTGGATAATAGGCTCAAGCTCGTTGCCACAGAATTGGTCAGTCAAAAGCTGTAAAAGTTTATCGCCTCATTTGTCGTAATACATATGAAAGAGAAATGTTTGATAAGGCTAGTCTTAAACTTGGTTTGGATAAAGCTGTTCTGCAATCCATGTCAATGAAGGAGAATGTTGGCATGGTAAGTATCACACTTAATAATTCTTTTTTCTGTATTTTTCATTTAGTGTAATTATGTTCACTTTGTTTTGAAGTTTTCTTATATATTAATGTTTAAATAATTTGCATTCTATTCTTCAGACTTGAAATTTACTGATAATACAAATTCAATTGACCAAAGCTGTATGTTTATCATCTTCAGAATGTTGAATCTATCAATCATTTGTTGCTTTACTATATAGAAATTTGGAGGACAAATTATATTACGATAGCAAATGATACTAAAGTATTTTATTTTTTGCAATGAATATTTTTCAAACTTCCTTCCATAAATGTTTCTGTAGAAGAATTGTATTTTTTCCCCCAACTTCAGGAAATTTAAATCTTATCTGTCACAAATTATATTATGACAGCAAATGATACTAGAGTATTTTATTGTTTGCAATAAATATTTTTCAAACTTCCTTCCATAAATGTTTCTGTGGAAGAATTGTATTTTTTTTCCCCCAATACTTCAGGAAATTTGCACAACTCTTTAAATGATCGGAATAGTTTGTGAATAATTATTTCTTTAGTTAGATATATACATAAATGACCAATTGAGAAAACAAACTGCTATTTGGAGTTGAAATTATTATAATAAAATTTTTGAAAAAATTGTTGTCTCAACATGGAAGCATTTATGATAATATACTCTATTTCATGTATAACCTTATTTGATTGTTCTTGGTATTTTTATTGCAATTATGAGATACCTAAGTCTACATTTCCTACATTAAAATAAAGTGAGATAAATTGTATTTTGTTCGAAGATGCAAAAATTAATTATCTATATATGAATTTCAACCTTTCATTATTAACTTGCAATATGCATATATCCAGTTCTTATTCTGACTTTTTAAAAATGTATTGCATTATAATTAAATTTTTTTTAATTTTTAAAAAATTACTTTAAAAAATAAATTATTAATTTTGTTTTAAATAATCATTCTGCTTCATATATTCCATTGATTGCAACATTTTATATACAGAATCAACAGTTATCAAAAAAAGAAATTGAGGATTTGTTACGCAAAGGAGCATATGGTGCTCTCATGGAAGATGACAATGCTGGAGATAAATTTTGTGAAGAAGATATTGATCAAATTCTTCAGAGAAGAACTCAAGTAATCACCCTAGAGAGTGGAACTAAAGGTTCTACTTTCTCCAAAGCTACTTTTGCATCTGCCAGTACTAGATCAGATATAGAGATTGATGATCCAAACTTCTGGGAAAAATGGGCTAAAAAAGCTAACTTGGATGTTGATGAATTAAAAAATAGGGTATTTATTTTTTATATTAAATCTGTGTTTAATGTATATTGCATGTATGTTCTAAGTTCAAATAAAACTTAAATTGGATTTCACCATGATGATTTTATATGTCTTTATAAAAAATAGTATTTGAGTTTATGTGGTGAAGATATATTTTACTCCCATTATAATTATCTTCTCTTTTAATCTAATTGCAGTAATGATATAAAAAATTTCTCATGGGAAGTGTGAATATATTAGATTATTTCTCGTCATCACTATTATTATTTTGTAGAATGAACTTATAATCCAAGAACCTCGACGACGTACTCAGACAAGGAGATTTGGTACAGATGATTTGATTGACTTATCAGAGCTAGAAAGTAGTGATGATGATGATGAATCTATCTCTGCCCGAACTAGAGCATCTAGGAAAGGTTCTAAAAATCGATCTAAAAACAGAGGACGGGATGATGATGATTATATGGATGATCTTCCTCCTGGAAACTGGACTCGTGCCGAGTGCTACAAAATGGAAAAAGGATTGCTTACATTTGGGTAAGAATTTATTAAAACAAAACCTAATTTCTATTAAATTAATATCTTAACAAACTGATTAAAAACAAATTTGATTGTTTGTTTAATATTTCTTTATATTAGTGTTGGACATGGAATGATCTTTCTATTTTAAATCTTTAGTTTCTCATATTGTATCATTTAATGAATCAATTTTGATTTTGAAATGTTATGGAATGACTATTGAAAATTTTATAAAATAATATTCTGCTAGATAATTTATTGTAATTGGACATAATTGTTTGCATTGTGCATGAAGAATGTCAACAGACATCTATTTCACTTTTTTACATTTTGTAATTTACCATTTTCTAATTAATGAATAAATAATTTCTAAACGATGAATAATTCATTTAAAGATCATTAATAATTTCAGGGAAGAAATATCATTTATTTTTTAATTTTGTTTTATTTTTTCCGATCAGTTGGGGTCGTTGGGATGAATGCATGGCATTAGGACAATTCAGAAGACGCTTATCTCATAAGGATTGTGAAGAGATTTCCAGAACTATTGTAAGTTTCATTTATTTTACAGACTCCTTTGTGTGTTTTTTTCCCTCTCCTGCCCACCCATATTTGTTTTGTTAACTTAAATCAAGTGAAATGATTTTTTAAATGCATGTTTCAAGATTGGTTATATATATTCTTAGTAGAAATTTGATGCGTGTAAATTCTTCCATCGTAAATATGTTTTTTTATTTTACAGTTTATTTTATAACCAGACAAATTGCAAGTTTTTGACTATGTTAAAAAAGTTTCTAAAATTTGGATGGATTTTAAAATATGGTGTACTGTTTAGTAGTTAATAGATTTACTATGATTGGAGAAATTTATTAATCTTATTTTTGAAACTTTTTACAGCTTCTTTATTGTTTATTACATTACAAAGGTGATGAGAAAATTAAAAGTTTTATCTGGGATTTAATTTGCCCAAATTATGATGGAGAGCAAAGAATTCATAAGAACCATTCTGGTGAGTTAATGAAAAACATTTCTTTTCATAATTGTTTAAATTATTTTGAAATCTTTTGCCAGGGTTATATATATGGATGTTTTTTTCCCTTTTTATCTAAATGTTTTTCCCCTACCGATTCTTTACATAAAAAGAAATTATAATGTTTTATGTTACTAAATACAAATATCAAAGAAAATGCTATTACCTATTCTCTCTTTTGAAACTGGGGAGAAATGTATGTAGTAAAAAAGAAAAGTTGTTGTAAGATTTGGTAGGCCAGTCTTAATTTATGTCTTGATGTGTTAAAAAATTTTTAAAGAAAGAATAAAATGAATGTTTTTTTAAAAAATTGCCCTTTTTTCATGCAACCAGAGTCTGAAACTCCTGTTGAACCAGATTGTATTTTTGATGGATTTTCTGCTCATGATCAGGGTAAGATAAAATTCGGAAATGATTGCAGTCATCTGTTGAATGAGGCTTTGGCGATTTGGCCCTTCCCAGAGTTTATTATAGTTTTAGTGCATCTGTTTGCTTTTTTGCTAGAAATATTTAGCATTCTCTCTTGTGCTTGCTGCTGAACTGTTTCACATTCTTGTCATGATTTGGCTTTCTTTTCTCTCTTTTTTTACATGCATGATTCCCAGTTTCAGTACGTCTTGTTCTGTGGTGCATTTTGGGACTCCTTTTTGCAATGTTATACTACAGTGTTAATGTGTGTATGTGTGTGTAATTTATTTTTTCTGCATTACACTATTAAAATAATAAAAATCATTGATTTTTTTTGTCCATTTGTTGTTGTTATAATTTTTGATTTATGTTTTCTGTGTGTGCATAATATTGGTGTGAATGGACCTAAATGGGTTCATAAATAATGCAAGTAATATTTTATTGTAATTGAAAAAAGCAGTGGCTGTTCTTTACTTTTTTTTTGCAGATAATAGATTTGCATTGCCTTGTATTCTGTTTTTAAATAACTGCTTGCTAAATTTTTTCCTAATAACTTATTTTTATATGTGTGACAGAAAAAGCAGAGGCATATATTGATATGGAGTGTTACTAACAGTTGTGATTCAATTTTTTTGAATTAATATAATTTTTTGTTTTATGCATTTATTTCTATTTTAGATAAAGAAAGATTTTTTTTTTGGTTGAAAGTTTGTTATTTGATTAAAATTTTTAATTTTAGAGAATGTTTTAAGTGTAATTTTTGTGAAAAATATTTTTTTAATTTAAATTTTTGTAAACAATAAATTTGATTAGCATTTAATATTGTAAATACTTTTCTTATAAGAGTGCACTGCACTAGAGTAAAATAATTGCAGTATACAACAGAAAGAAAAATTCCTTGCAGTACTCATGATTAATACTAGTTATTATAAATAATTATTAAATTTAAGATACAATTTTAGGTTTATCTGCACCGGTACCGCGGGGTCGTAAAGGTAAAAAAATAAAAAAAGAAACTAAAACAATTGATCAAATAATTGAAGAATGTGAATGGACCAAAGAAGAGGTTAGCAATCCTGATTCTCTTTTGAATGATGAAATTTATAAAAGGCATTTAAACAGACATTCAAACAAGTAGGTTAATTTCTGTATTTATTTCATTTTTTTGTTACTATTATTATTATTTTTTTAAATTGATATTTATATACTTCCTGTTTCAGAGTTCTTCTTCGTGTACGGCTCTTATATTATTTAAAACATGAAATTATTGGAGATCTGCATGATTTGGTATTTTCTGGAAAGCATGCAAGGTAAAATGACATTTAATGCATAATATTTTATTAAGGTTTTCTTCTGTATATTAAAATTCCAAAACTTTATAGTTATAAGTTCAGTTTTAAAATTAAACTTTTATCTTAAATTTCTTGTAGTCTTACTTAAAAATAGAAGGTTCCTTTTCACTCTCAGTGGGCAGTGTTAAAGATTTTTACAGGAAAGTTATATCTATAACTAGCTGCTTTATGAGGCTCATTTTTCAGATCATATATCAGCATTACATTTTCATAGAAATCATGAAGCATATTAATTTTTTTAAATTGTGATGTAAAGTTCATTCTATAATGTCTATTAGTTAAGAAGTTTTTAAAATAGTTTAAATATAATGCAGTCTAAAAGTTCATGTAATACTCTTTATTTTGCAGTGAAATTCCCCTTTATGTTCCTCCTGCTGATGGTGAGCCACCAACTCCATGGTGGGATACTGAACTTGACAAAAGTCTTTTGCTTGGCATTTACAAACATGGTATGTTTTTTAAAACATTTTTTTTATTCATTTGCAATCATACACATAGTGACATGTTTATTTTCTAGTATCTACAACATAGAAGAAATTATCAGAATGCTTCTTTTTGCTAGTTTTTATTTCAGCATTTTTTTATATATTGATTATATATATGATTGATTTATATATTGATGTATATACTAGTGTTACCACTTGTTTCATCCTGTGTAAGAATATTTTTGTTTGAATTTTTTTTAAGGTTTTGAACGGTATAATATAATGAGACAAGATCCTACCTTGTGTTTCCTATCGCGTTGTGGTCCTCCTGATGGTGCTGCATTATTGGCTGAATTAAATAATGTGTTAGTAATTTTTTCATTTTTGTATTTATCAAAATCTTTTTTAATATAGCAATTATTAAATCAGTATTTTTTCTTTATATTTATTGTCTTATTTGTTGAAAATGTTCTGTTTGCAAGTCTGTTTACATTTTAGGAAATGTCTTGCATATATGATATCCAAATTATATGTGGTCTATTTAGTTACAGATACATTTGATTTTACATTTTCATACTTTCTGTAGAAATAATCCCGAGGATGATATGGAGGATCCATCTGCACCCAAAGATAAGGATGAAGATTTGGAACCATTATCACCCAGTAGTGAACATGAACCACCAAAACCTATTCAAAATAATTATTTAGCTCCACAAGGTAAGATTTAGATTTAAAGTTCTCATTCTTGATACAATTTTAACATTTATTATGAATTTGTTGAAAATTGCATATTCTTTTAATTTATCTGGATGTCTTTTATCTCATACTTATGGACATTTTTAGGCTATGAAATTGGTGTTATACAGTTTCCTTCTGTGACAGATGTTAATACACGAGTTAGAAGGTTGGTTACAGCTTTCCAGCGAAACAACAAGAAATTGGAGATTAGAAATGCACAAAAGGCTCGAGTAAGTAAATTTAAGATGATAACTAGTATATACCACTATCTGATTGAACAATTGATAAACGCAGCTGTTTAACATTTTTGCTCACTATTTCATTTCTGTTGTTTCTAACTAAAGCCTAAATCTGAAGGGTATTTACACTTAAGACTTTTATTTCATATTCTGTGGGTATTAGATATATTATTGATATTAAGTATATTAGTTATTTAATATATTTTATTAAATTTTTGATTTGGCTATTGCTATTCTATTGAAGTGTTTTCCAAGACATTTTTGCAAGAAAAAACCCCCATTTATAATGATTTCTTAAACATGAATTCAATATGTATTTATTATTTCAAATATTCAGTGTGATAAATTGATATGTGGCCTTTATTTATAAGTGAATTTTAGCTTGGTTACAAAATTCCTCATATAGTCATTCTTGAGAATTATAGATACATTTTATTCAAGCATGCTATTTTTCTATAGCTGTTTGATATATGTATACATGGAAGATTTTGCTTATGCATTTATTGCTAATTGTGGCAAACTCTAGATCTTTCCAAAATCTATTCCTCTTTTTTATTAGAAAGAATAAGATAGAAAAGATTGTATTCTGCATAGTTTGTTTTTGTTATCACATATGTGTTCAGCAAATGAAGAATTTGAAGGTTTTGAATTTAAAATCAAGCAATATTATATTAATTTCTAATGCAAACGGAATATTTTCATTGATAGTAATAGATTTGATATTAGTAGAACCATGCACATCAAAAATTGTCTCTTTCACCAGATTAGTTGCAATTATTTTTGTTGTGATTTTTGTTACCTATGTGTTAGGTTAAATTTAGGGATGTTTTAATTTGTGTTCTGATTTTAGTTTAACTTTTGTTTTTGGAAATATTTTTTCATAAACTCTAGATTGATTAGTAAAGTTTACTGTGATCTATAATAGAATAGCTTTAATCACATCTGTAACACAAAGTGGAGTTTAGAATAACTTTGACATTTGGTCTGCATCATTATTTACACAAATTCCATTTTTTTTTGGCAACATAAAATGCCATACTACTATGCTGTGGTGCCCAGGCAAATATCAAAACAATGCAATCTTTTATCACCTCAATTTATTTTATTTGTGTGTGTTTTGTGTATATTTGTCTTTAGCACTTTTATTATTAATGAAGTTTATTTTAAAAATTTTCTTGTTTTTAGTTTACAGCAATTCTAAACAAGTTTCAACAATTTTAAAACACTAATCATTATCTGATTAATCGGAATATTCAGAGAATAAAATTTGATTTTCTGATTTCACATTAAAACTGATTTTATTAAATGCTGCTTGCATGATATGTTTGCATTATGGCCATATATCAGTCTTTGATTAGTAGTCATAAAAATATTTTCAACATTCATGTTTCAATTTTTAATGTCAGATACAATGTTCTCATTTAGAACTCGAATATGATTTGAATTTGGAAATTCTTAAAATAACTCAAGATGTTAAATTGAAAGACAGTAATTTTTATTTTTAAAGTTTTATTTTAATTCTGTGGATTGAAGATATCCATTCCCCCCCCCCCCTTCTAAAATGTAGGTAATTTATTTCACAATTGTGCACCCCCTGGTAATAACATCTAGGACACCAACCTCAACTAAGTTATGCTATTGAGCAATGCAGACAATTTTCTTTTTATTGTTTAAATTGAATGATTCGTCAATTTAAATAAAAAAATTATCAATATAACAATAATTTGATTGATTTATCAATTTATGAATGAAGCTAAGCATGAATAACAGTTAATTATGGGAACATAAGTTTTACACTTTTTCCTTCCCTGGATTGTAGGAAAAGTCAATGAGCTGCAGTCTATAATTTTAATTATTTTGCATTTAAATTCAATCATTATGTTCTCTCTTCCTTATCTAGGTTCAATAATAATTTTTTATTTCTTAAACATTCTTTCAGTCTGTGGAAAATATAAAACTTGCCATTACTACTTTCACTTGTTAATCTGTGGCAATCAATCTGAGGTAAACAGGGTAACAGCTCATTTAGACAAGCACCTCTTTTAATTTCTAAAAAGTGTAATACTGTAACTTATAATAAATTCCAAATGCATAGTGATAAATGTCGATCTTTTATTTAGGTTATTTAAAATTTTACTGATTAATATTTTTATATGTTTGCTTACCTTTGCAAAATATTAAATTCTAAGTTATTGACATGAAATTGTAAGTGGTTACCTTGTAAAGAATTCCAGCTACTTTTTATTTATGCTTATTCTGAAAATTTCATATTCTAATTATTGTCTCTGTGTATATATTAGGAAAAAAATTAAAATAATAAAATTAATATATAATTTATTATTTTAATTTTTCTTTTTTCATAATAGCATTTAAAATAACTTAACCTTTAGACTTTGTTTCATCAGAAAAATATTCACCCCCCTTTTTTCAATAGTCAATCATGATTAATTTCCCCCCTTTTATTTTAGAAGATAGAAAGACGTGAAAAATTTGAAGCTGCAATTAGAGAACGAGAATTAAAGAAGAGAGAGTTGCAACAGCGGTAAGATTTATACAGATTGCAGACTATTTGAATTTTTTAGTTGCATTGTCATTGTAATGTTTTGAGTTTAAATTGGATTGCTTTTTTGCTTGTTTATAAAAAATATCCCTTTTCTCTTCATAGTAAATGGTCTCGCAGGGAAGAAGCTGACTTTTACCGCACCATCTCCTCCTTTGGTGTGGAGTATAATGATGAAACAAAAGAATACAATTGGTCCAAATTTCGAGGTATTGCACGTTTAGAAAGAAAGTATGATGAAACTCTTGCTGAATATTACAAATGTTTTTATGCCATGTGCAAAAGGGTGTGTGGAAGAGAGCTGACTGAAGAAGAAGGTAGGTGCTTGATACTGCTTGAACTGTCCCCCTCTATCAGATTTATTTCAGTGATGATTATATGAATTTTCATGAGGAACTGATCCATGAACCTGAGCAATATATGTGCATTAGGAAGTTTGAAAATTATAATGAAAAGATCAAAAAGCTATTTTTTTTCTATTTACTAAAAATTTATTTTTGAAATATCCGATTTTTTACTTGAGTCACGTTGAAAAATAATTTATTTAGTAGCAAGCAGCTGACATTTTGATTGACTTGACAAATGTTACTTTAGGTCACTACTTGTCTTTAAAAAATGCATTATTTGCTCTTAAATTTAAATTTTTAAATTCGTAGGAAAAAGCAACTGTAATTTTTTTTTTCCTTTTCCCTTGCTTTACTTAATTTAGACATGCTAAATGCATTTGTTTGCTCTTTAAAATTGCATTTCCTTTTTTTCCATTTAAATTATTTGTATTGCTTTTTTTTTGTATGCTTTTGTGGGCTTGCACAGAGTAAAAGGTTTGTTGTGTGTGGACTAAACTACATTCAGAAGAGTTTATTAAAATTGTTTTTCATAAATGTTTGATTCTATTATATTTGATTAAGGTCTGTTTTATTGCATTTATTCAAAGGCTTTTAATATTAATTGTAGAAGATACTAATATTCATTTTTGAAAATATCATTGAAAATGAATATTAGTGACCATAAAATATTTTGCAATTTTGATTTTCTTTTTAATATTTAAAATTTTTGTATTTGGTAAAATTTAAGGCAAAATCAAAAACATTTTTTTCCCTTCATTTAAAAAAGACACTGGTATGAAAAATAGAGTGTTTGAAATAAGTAATAAAAAAACCAATGGCAGATGTCAGTTTTAAATTTTGCTATATTTAGATAGTTAGTTATATTTAGAGCAATAAATATGCATTTAAATAATATTAAAATTAAATCTGGTACCATTAGTTCCTACTTAAAATTTTATTTAGATCAAATTTATCATGTTTCTTAATGTAATTTATTAAATGTATATTAATTATTTAGAGAATTCTCATGCGTATCAATCTATCAATTTGTATATTGTTTCTTTTAAAACATTAGTATTTATAACTATGATAATTGTTTTAAAAATCCATACAATAAATTTTTAATTAATAAATTTATAATTTGTTTTTAGGAATTACTTTATATATTTCAAAAAAACTTATTTACTTTTTTGCTTTTATTTATTTGTTAGTTTCATTTAACTGTTGAATTTGTCTCTTACATGCTTTGAAAATTAAGTGAAAAGAAAATATTTCAAGATCAGTGAATTTTGTTTTGCTGATTTAAATAAAAGTACCAGAAGGAAATCAATTAAACTTAACAAGGTTTATGTGAATAGCTGTGCTAAGATGCACAGTGCATTGAGACAATCGAAGTTTACATATCAAACAGGAGGATTGCTTGGCAAACATTCTAGGCATTGCTAAATTTGCTATTGATTATATATGAGCAAAAGATTAATTCAGTAATCTAACTGAACAGCATTGTTTAAAAAGAAACTGATTAACATGAATGAAAATTAAATACCTCAAATAGATAATCAAAATGCTTTTTTAAAAGCTGGAACTTTCAAGAAGAATCTTTGAAATTAGTCAGAAAAAAAAATAGTCTGAGTATAAAAAAAAATATTACATTATAAAATCATGTGGTATATTTTTGTACCTTTATAAATACTTAGCAGTCTGTGGTTATGTTTTTGCTTTTAACCAAATATACTCAGAATAAGTTAAAGAAAAATGTTGGAGATTGTTCTTTAACTTACTTTTATTGGTAATGTAAAATGTGTGTTTTCCATGATGTCATTTGACTGTCAGTCAAATAAAAGTTAATCAAAAATTCTGTTATTAATAGTATTATGAGATTTATCATGATGTAGAATGTGATAAGCAAAATTTTCATTTATTAGGGTTCAGTTTCTGAGCTATATTCAATTTTATGTTTAATTTTTGTATCCTCTATGAAGTTATTTTCATTTACAGAACAACTTTCTATGAATGTTGAGCCTATATCCGAGGAAAGGGCTAGTCGGTGTTTACAGCGTGTTGAGTTACTAAACAAAATAAGAGAGGAAATTTTATGTCACCCTGAACTTGATGAGAGGTTAAAATTATGCCAGCCATCAATGGACCTTCCAGACTGGTGGATATGTGGAAAACATGATAAAGATCTCTTAATAGGTGCTGCTAAGTAAGTGTTTTCCTGTATGAAATCTTTTAATTATTTTCTTTTGCATGTATTGATAGTTAATATGCATGAAAAAAATACTTACATGTTTCTCCATATATCAATTTTTACTATTCTATTCCTGATTTCCATTTTTTTTCAATTATTGCTTTCAATTATCACTTTGCAGATTAGCACATTCTTTCATATTTTTGAACAAAAGCAAGCAAGCAAATCCAATTAGTAAAGGCATCGTCAAATATGCCATTTGTCAAATCTCACTCAGACCTCCGCTTTCAGAAATTTGTTCTTTTTAACTTTAAGCATAGTTCTCATTTGCTGAATATTAATGCAATCTTTGAAGTTTGATTTGGATCAAACATAAATATTGAATTATAAATGTATATAAACATTGGCTATGAATGATGATGGTCATAATCATGAGTGATGATTAATGACCATTGATGAATCATAATGAATATAAACATTAGCTAAAATATTTTTTATTATCATTCTTATATCTTATTTTATCTGGTATTTTTGTTAATTTATAAGTGGTAAGTATTCAATAATTGTAAAAAGATTTTTAAAAAATTTAAGTTGAATTTTTTTAAATGGAAAATATCTGTTTATATTTTTTTATTGAGTTATCGGCTTATTTTAGCATTGATGTAATTTCTAAATAAAATTTTTAGGCATGGACTTAGTAGGATGGATTATCATTTGCTCCATGATCCTAATCTCTCATTCAAAGATGTTCTAAAAAACTATCCTAATGCAAAAACCATTCAAATAGGCAATATGCTATCTGCACCTGTTGGTAAGTATTTGAAAGATTACTTAATTATTAAAATTATTATAGGATACATAAAGATTTTTATGATTGGAATAATGTTTTAAAGTTGTTCAAAAATGTATTCCATTAGATAATTTTTGTATTTATTAAAGATTTTTTTTTTTTCTTTACACATGCTCTTAAAAAGAACAATATATATACAGTGTCCTTGAATTCATTGCTAAACCTTAAAAAAAAAGAGCAAAATACAAATAAAGAAATTTTGAATAGCAATATGATGTCAGAAATAAAAGATGTAAGTGGGAAAAAAACAAGGAAATTACAAGGACCAATCAACCTGGATCAGGTTTCTTGACATGGAATGAACTCACTTGCAAAGCTGGTAGCGTAGATGGGAGAAAAATTTTGTGATTTGATTTTGTCCTGTTGGGGATACTTTCCTGGTGCATTAACTACATGTTTGATTCCTTAGAGAGCATAAATCGCTTCATCACAAAGAAATATAACATCAAAGAATTGTTCAAAGCTCTTGTACTGTTAACTCTATAAAAACTATGAAATTGTTTTGCAGATGTTTTGATAATCCTTCATAACTGTTGAATATTTTCTTCCCAAAAATTTGTCTTTATTTAAGGTACAGTATTCGACATGTGTATAATTTGCTCTACAAATATTATTTAAATAAAAGGCTTTTTCTAAAATAATTTTTCTTAGAACTTTTCTCAGTCCTCTAGATTACATATGCACATAAACACATTAAATTGATTACACATATAACCCTATATATATATATATATATATATATATATATATATAT
>JAPMOR010115499.1:0-206621 GCA_026543865.1 Argiope aurantia | reverse complement strand
TATATAAAATTTGATATTCAGTGTTATGCTATTGTAATGCTGTAAATTATTGGTTGCCCTCTTTTCTGAAAATTTGATTATTGCGAGAATATGACTGTATGAATTTATATTTTCAGTAAATATCCTCTCCCTCCTCTTTTTAGATAGTCAGTACTACAAACATAGTCAATTATAAAAATCTACAAAATATTGTAATATGGAAGATAACAGATTGAATTATTTATGATATTGTATATTTTATTGGTCTTACTGAAACAAGCTGCTAGAATTTTGTGTAGTTACTTTCTCATATGCTAAATGAAAATTGGGTGGTATTGTAATCTTCAAAAAATTCAAACTAGAGATTTTGGATGAATCTTCATTTTTCACACCTTTCTGAAATTTCTTTCTGAATTCACACCTTTTTTTTTTTTAATTAATTTATTTTTATTTATGTTCTGTGGCTGAAAGCACAACAATTCTAAAACACTTTTAAGTAAAACAGATGAAGTTTTGCAAATGGATTTAATTCCAGATTTGTTGATCACTTAGATTTGAAATAAAATTCATTCAAAGGAAATCTATCAGACTGTCTAAGAGCAAATGAATTCCTGAATAAAAAGAACTGGGCACATAAGAATTTGTTGCACAACTTTAGCATGTAGATTGTATATCTGTATCAAATTTATGAAAAATTTGACTATCCGTCAATATACTTTTGGATGCATGTAAATATAATAAATTAATAGTGTAACAACTTATGCAAATGAAATTTGATTTACAAATTTAGCATTTAAAGTGCAGAGTATTCTCAAATTTTAAATTAATGTTGTCAAATGCTGATCATGACATTAGTAAATGAGATTTGATATGTGGTTTTGGTTTAAATCAGTCGGGAAAAAGTATACTAAATACAAATTCAACACTTTTTTAACTGCATGTTCGCAATTAATCACAATAAAAACATCAAAAATTACATGTTGGATTCAGTAAAAATGCTTGATTCATGCCTTGATAGATTATTAAGATTGATATTGTATAACTTATTGTTCACAATTCACATGTAGTTAATATATATAAGTTGATTTTCTTTATTCTGTGGCAAAGCATACAACTCTCATGTGTAGGACTCTGAAAATAAAAATCTCAACATATATGGTCTTGCCTAAGACCTACAGTGTAGTTTTACTTGAGGGGATTGGATGTATCTTTATTTGGAGATACAAAGAAAGTGAAGAGATAGATCACCATTTGTAACCTTTTTTGAGTGTAAGAAAATGTAATATTAGAAGGAAAAGAAGTAAATATTATACCAATATTGATGCTAAATAGCAAATATTCCAGTAGTGTAATTGTTTAACGTGATTGGAATGTGTCTATAAAGTGACTACTAAGATTTTTTTTTTTTTTTTTTTTTTTTTACAGTTTCTAAAACTTAATTGTATTCCAGTCTGAATTAAACTTGAAATGAAAATTGATTTCTACTTAATCATTACACAATCAGCAAGTTTTTTTTATATTAGTCCAATTAAATGCTTGTTTTTGTTGATGTTTGAAGCTATATCTTATTTTATAAAAAATTTGCCCCCACCTCTGATCTGGTCTCTTTTTCAATTGAAACAATCAAGTCTGTTCAAATGTGCACTCTTTTCCCCAAATGCTTTAGAATTAATAGATAAGTTTTGAAAATTCTATACTATTCCATCTGCTTTCATTTTTAATTGCATTATGAACTTGCCACCTTATATAGAAACTAGGGAAAAAAATATGCTATATATGTGCAAGTCAATTTCTTGGAGTAGCAAGAATATTATTGTTTTGCAAATAATATTATGCTGAGAAGGAATTATGGAATTATATTGTCTAGTTATTAAAATATGTTATGTTAGTTATTTTTTCATCTTTTTTGGCTAATATGTACACCATAATATTTTTAGAGTTTAAATGTAATTATAAAATATTTTGGCAAGTATTTATTCTGAATTTATTATAATTGGGATAATTTTTATTGCAAGAATATACAAATATAATTTGACAGTCATTTATCATACTTTGGCAAATGAGTATCTAAGTTACTCATCTTTGTATAAGCACAATGCAAAGTGCTGTTTAGCTCAGCATACCTGTTTAGTGTTTTGTTTTATGAAACTATTACTATCTGCATTCTCTGCTTTGTATTGTTTTATGTTTCTTTTTGGTAACTATGTATTTATTTCTGGCCAGCTATTCATATAAATGCAAAACCTTTAAGATGTCAGATTTGCATTTGTTTATTTGTCATATTTCTGAATTTGCCATTGTTTTGTTCAGTAAATCTGCAAAATTATCTTAGTCTTTGAAATTTAAAATAATTATGAGATGTTTCATTTTTGACTTTGTTTTCTTACTAAATGTTGTCTTTTTGTAGGTTGTTCTAGTCCATTAAATATATACCACACAGATGACAGTATAGTACTTAAAGATGAAAATATTCGTAAATTGAAGGAAGAATTGCCTATTTCTGCTGATGAATTTAGTGTTAAGGAAGAAATGCAGCAACCAAAGCAAGTAGTTGACGTCTCCATTGCAGAGAAAGAAGAAAAAATAGTTACTGATAAAAATAGCATTACTGATAGCGAAAAGGATGATCAAATCAATCAAGATTTGCTAGATGCAAACAGTAGCATAAAATATGAAACCAAAGATACTGAACAGGATGAAGTAAAGATAGAAGAAAATTCAGATGTTGTGCAAGATGATGTATCCAAAGTAGAATCTATTTGTCCCACACAAGTTAAAGATGAATGCGAAGCTATGGAAGTATGCGATACAAATACAATGGAAGATACTACAGAAGCAGCAAGCACAATAGAAAATGTCCATATGAAAGAAACTGATGAAGGTGATAAAGATTCTACATCCATTACAACTGAATTAATGGATATAGATAATGTTGCTGATTCAAGTGGTGAATTGAAAATTGATGAAGATGCTAAAGCCGAAGATGAAGAAACTGATATAGAGACTGATTTGCGTAAAGAAGAGGATGATGCCAAAGATGCACTACCTACTCTTAAGAATGAAGAAGCACCTGCTGTCTCCAAAACTAAAAGTCCTCGAGCATCGCCTGCTACTGTGGAAGATGTTGAAAAAGATGATCAAAAATATGACTGTGATACTGATACTGAGTCCAAATGTAATTTTGAACCAACACAGACTGTAGACAATGAAGAATCGCCACTTGTTAAAATGGAGAAGGCCATAAAATCAGAAAAATTAGATAGTGAAATTTCTGAAAAAATGTTACCAAAGGTTAAACAAGAAGAATTAATGTTTGAGGATGGACTTCGAGAGAAATATAATATAAGGAAAATGTTTCCAAAGGATGATCTTCATTCTCATGTTGATGATTCACAGGTAAAAGATGACTTTTAGTTCTAAATATTAATTAAAATGTATAAAATTGTAGCAATTTTTTTAATTTATTTAATTGATCATATTTTAAGATGCCTCACAGTAAAGTTATAGCAAAAAAGATAAAATTAAATGATGGAATTACTTTTGTGTACAAATAATTATGATGTAAAAATATCTTTACCATGTATTTTTATTTATCATTTTTATGTGTTTTAATGTGATTTTTTCCTCATCTTTTTAAGATGATTGCATTTTTACAGGGATGTATGTCACAAAATGATGATGTACTGAGTCAGGCTAGTTTTAATCTAGAATCAGAAATGGGTGAACCCACTGTTGCACAGCTCTTAGCTTTTACCAATGGAAATGCTGTAAGATGGCCTAAAGTAAGTTGATGCATTCCTTCTGTTCCCCTTAAGAAAAATTATGAAAAATTCTGAATTCATTCATTTTTTTTCTGTGTGTTTCTCCATTTAAATATCATTCTAAGCCAGTTTTGAATTTTTTTCAAAAAAACTTTTATATTTTTTGATTACTACTACTTTAGCACAGGAAAGTACTGCATCAAAAATGTGAAGTAATGGAGTTTTATTTATCCTTAAATTGCCTTATATTACTAAATTTCTGAAAATGAAATATATTTTTCAACTGCAATTTTTAAATAAAATGTTTTATTTACAAGCTTTCTAACATAGACCATCTTCATTTATTTTTATTAAGTATTATTCTAAATGGCTGCATTCTCATTGTATTCGTATTGCTTCCAGGACAAGGTTCTTCAGATTCGGCTAGAACATATTGTCCATGCAGTAGAGAAAAATGAATGGCCTATCATCAGGCATACCTTCTTACCTACATTTCCTCCAGTTCCTCCTTCTTCAACAACGCCCATTCCTCACCCACCTGTGATTGCAAGTCCTGTTTCACACAGAGCATCTCCAGTTCCTAGTGTTTCTAGCCAAGGCCATAGTGGAGAAGTTACACCACAAGCTACTCCAGAGCACACTCCTCAAAGAGAAACTATACTACCTGAAATACCAACTCCAACCCCACCAGAATATAATGTGATGCATAAAAGTCCTCTCCAACATATTCCGCAAGCTGTAAGTTTTCTTTTGCATTTTTAGAATTTTATTTTATTTTTTGCAAATAGAATATTTTTCTTTTCTAAAATGATATTTATTATATTGATATATGTATAAACTTTTTTTCTAGCCTGTTACCGATTCATCTAAACATCGCAGAAGACGGCGCCGACGAAGGTTTGAGATTGAAGCTGAACGAGGTATATTAATCTTGAATTTATTTATTTTTATTTTTCAATAAACATTTGTTAAGTTTCTGTATATATGTTTTATTTAAAAAAAATGTTTTTTCTGTATAGCAAAATTGCGCCAACTCTTATCACACAACATGCAACAGCAGCAACATCATCACCAGCAACAATTACAGCATGTCCAACAGTTCTTGGCCTCTTCTTCCCTCCGAAACAAAATCTGGGACGAACATGTTGAAGATAAAGTTCAGCATCCTAATGTGCCTTCTCCAGCACCTCCTATTCCTACAGCATCGCCAACTATTCCTCCTCCAGCCCATCAAAACTCATCTCCTAGGATGGCAACCAACTTAGGTTCTCTAGATCTTCGTGTGAAATCAACTATCACTCCTCCAACACCTTTCACTCCTATGCCTGCCCCTCAGAAAAGCAAGCCAGCTCCAATTGAATCGCCTGCTAGTGCCGGGGGATCTCCAACTTCTCCTATTGACCTGAGTGCTTCATCCAGTGGCACTGGAGCCACAAATCAAGCAAATGCACCATACAGTAATTCAAATCAACCAAGTGCACCTAAAGGTCAGGGGCATTCTAAGCCCAAAGAAAAAAGGGGAGCTAAAGGAGGTAGTCGCATTGATGCACTTGCTTTGAATCTTCAGGCTCGAAAACAGCAGCAGTTAATGCAAGAACAACATCATCCCTTAGCGGATATGGGATCCATGTTGGAAAGAGCTACAGACAAGAATAAAGATCATAGTGAAATGGAGGATGTCCCAACACAATCTGTGTCATCTAGGCACCATTCTCATCATCATCATGAGAGGAGAATAGAAGACGAAGAAGCTAAGTTGAGGAAAAAAAGAGTTAGTTTCTATTATTTGAATGCTTTTTCACTATATAGCAAACTATTTATTTTAAAAAGGGAATAATAACATCTTCATTCTAATAAACAGTTTTTTTTTTTTTTTTTGCTATAAGGGTACATTGTTCTCAAAAAGGCAAATTTTTTTTCCCTGTAGAAAATGTATTTAATTATGGATAATTAAATTCATGGATTGTTAGTGTCAGAGTGTATAGCATCATTAAAAGTGCTCTTTTTTTCTATATATATATATATATATATATAATCTTTTATGCTATATCTGTCTAATTATATGAAAATGTTTGCTTTTGGGCATTGAGCTTTATCTTTAGTGGATGACAATGAGTCAAGAAGTCAGTGTAAAAGCTTTATCTCAGTTTTGGGGAAATATATGCCTTGTATTGGTTCAAATCTTCTTTCTTTCCCATTTCCATATCTAAATATGAAAACAATTGTTTATTTATGAAGATAATTTTATTTATTCTTCAAATTGACACAAGTCTGTTTTTAAGTGATTTCAGCTTGTCTTTGTGAAGAATTTGATTATAATATTTCAGTATTATTATTAATAAATAAAAGAATAATTTTTGTAAAAAGGTTTTAGATATTTTTTTTAACAATTAGTCAGATAAATGTGTATATAATTAACTGTGGGCTTCTAAAAGTGAATACATAATATTTGATGTATTGCAAAAATTAAAGTTAGAAATATTGTTAAGTATTTGAGAATATTGGAAATCCATTAGAAAAAATATCTATTTTTAGAGGAATGCAGGACTGAAGAAATTTCTGTCAATAACTTTAAAAATAAAGAAATGATCCGACTTGCTATCTTTTTACTAAGAGGGGGAAAAAAAAAAAACTTCTATAGTAAAAGAAATTGTTGAAACTGAATATGAAACTAATGCACTTGCTTAACAAGCCAGCCTTTTCTTTATTAATGAAATCTAATGTATTGTGAAAAGTTGTTAGTGCAAAAATTGAAAAACAAGGAGTTAGAAAGCAAAATTCTCCAAAAGAAACAAATAATTAATGAAATGTGCTGAGTTTTATATAAAAAAATTGCTTTTAGATTTGCATGCATATATATATATATAAGTATAAAAATCAAGTTAATAGGAAAAATTGTTTTTTTTTTGTTGTTATTGTATTTTTAATTATTAGTGGTTTTTCTTCTAATTTGTTGTTTTGTATTTTCCTTTCTGTTAAAATGGTATATCTTTTGGGCCTAATTTCAGGGGATTTTTGGGTCATGATGGAATCATTATTAGACGTAATTGTCTGAATTTCCTTAACAGAAAAAAATCCCTTTTTTTTTAATCCCTGCCTGAGGGTGACCCTTGAAAAAGTCTTCAGGCCGGATTCTTTTTTATATTTTTTTATTTGATTTATTTGTTTTTCCTATTAACTTGATTTTTATACTTTTGTATCAGTTAATCTGTGTTTTAGAAGTAGCTGCATTTGCGCTTTCTAAATACTATGAAGTTTTTACCTGTTCCATTTTTGGTTTTAGTTTGAATAGGAAATAATTTTTGTTGCGATTTCGAAACTGTTTTGGTTTCGTTTTCATTTTAGTTTCATTTACTAACTATTTCTTACTTTAGATTGGTTACTTATATAATATACACATACACAGCTTACTTGATAATAGCTACTAAGTAATTATTTTGAAAATAAAATTTGATTATTCAGCCTGTTTTTCTGATTTAGTTCAAATCTGATTATCTGATGTTGTGTTCAGTTAATATTTGACTATTCACCCTGTTTTTCTGATTTAGTTCAAATTTGATTAACTGATGATGTGTTTAGCAAACAAAATAAGCATGTCTAAGTTTCTTTAATTTAGAAATGTTAAAACTATTGTTTGCACTTTCTTAAAATATTAATTTCCTTTAGTAATTTTTTTATGATTTATATTTGAACTATCTATTCCATATTAATCTCTCCATATTTCATATATTAGGACTTTATAATTGTATAATTATTGAATTAAAAATATATTTTAGTTTTTACTATTTATAATATGTTATTTTATTTCCTTTTTAGCTTCAATACAGTGAAGAATCTGTACGGAAGGCTTTAAATCGAGGCTTTGATATGACTCCTGCTCCTGCGCATTCATCATTTTTGGGTCCTAACATGGGATCTGGTTCTAGCAGAATGAATTTAGGTATTGATTCTTTAAAATCTGAGCATAGTTTGCAATACTTGAAATGATTTTAAGTAAAATTTTCTAGTTAAATAAAACTTAATAATTTCTCTTCTTCATTCTCAAAAGGCAGATCGAACCTTGGAAATCCCCTTTGGAACATTCTTAGGAGGATGATGTCATTTCAGATGTGTTTTTGATATTAAGTAATGATGGCAGAAATTGGGAACAAATCAAGAATAAAAAAATATATACTTTTTTCATATCTTACCATTGAGGTGTTTAATGCACCATTTGTATAAACACAAAACAAGAGATTGGACTGATTTAAAATTATATACTATTATTCTGCAAGTCATTTCATAAGGCATATTATTTATGATAATTTTAATCATAATTTTGATTCAGGAAATAAAAATATCAGTGTTTGAATATTCTTGCTGTGATGAAAGGTTACACCTTTATATGTCAGTGGGATAATATAAATATTTTTTTAAACTTTGGAAATCTTGTGGTCTGCCTGTTAAAATTATAATTAATTTTACAATCTGAAAATATTTCCAAATATTATTTTGATCTTAATTTCAGACTACAGAAATGTTTCATAGATTAAACCAACATTTAAAAGTTATTTTACATTCAAGTGTTATAGTTATTGTTGATTCCTCTATCTGTCATTAGAAATCTGGATCTTTTGGAAAGATCCAAACAAAGTGATTGTATGATGTTTTTGAACTTTTTGCTTTACTCTCATAACATATTTTTAAAAAAATCTGGAAGTTAATTTTTATGACTGATTAAATAAATTTTCTTTTTGAAGTACTTATTTTTTTTTCGTACTTATGAAATCGGAAATCTTTATACTCCTTTCTCACACATGCACTATTGCAAATTTTTTAAGTAATCATATAATAAGTCTCAGCTAAGCATTTTCCCCCTTATATAAGGAGTTTCTAATATACAGGGTGTTTATTTGGTCGTGGACCTATTTTGATGTTTAATAACTCATAAAATAATGAAGATATAAACAAACTTATGGCATTTATTCAATGGAATAACTCATATATTTTCCTTTTCAGGTTTGAATATATTTACTTTTGTAAATATCGTCTGCGTGTGTGATTAATTTCAGATAATTTCATTTTCCAGTCTAAATATCTGTACTTTTCTAAATATCGTCTGCTTATTAATTGCATTTTTCTCTCTTTTGTTTTTGGCAACTATTGCAATGTTATGTTTACTTTTGATGTGTTTGTTCTATGTAGTACTTTTGTATGTGATATTTTATTCGAGCGGATATTAAGGAGAATGCATACACCACAAGAGAAAGCACAGATTTTATGGTGGTTCATAGAAACGAAATCGATAGTGCAAGCACAGAGAAATTTCAGAAGAATTTACCATAAAGATCCTCCATCCAAAAACAGCATCTTGCGGTGGAAAAAGAATTTTCTAGAAATTGGAAGTATCGCAGATAAGAAACGTTCCGGACGTCTTTGCACAAGTGATTTTAATGCTGAGCGTGTCAGAGAGACATTTTTACACAATCCTAGAATATCTGTGAGATCAGCAGTTCAGATTCATTGACAAGTTCATTGACAAGGGTCATGAAACTTTTTGAGTCTATTTAACCATTTAGGTTATTAATTTTAATCTATCTTTATTATTTTATGAGTTATTAAACATCAAAATGGCTCCGGGACTAAATATACACCCTATATATTATTTTTAGTTATACTTAAGAATCCAGCATATTTCCAATACAATAATGCATTTTGAAATTCTTATTTTAATTGTAGGTTCAGGTAAATCTGATGATCATTCAAGTGGTACTACACCAATACTAGATCCATCTTCCTTAATGCACCATGACTTTAAGAAATGGATCGATGATCATCCTGAACTGGTTGCTGCTAATCCCAATTTAGTAGCAGCAGCAGCTGCTGCCATGGCTTTCAGTCCTGTATCATCTTTTCCTTCTCATGTGAGTTCATACTTTTAATAGTTATTAATAGAGATGTTACAAGATTGTTTCTTATAAGTTTTATTCTAAGGATTCTTTCATCCAGGTTTATGTTTTCCATAAACATTATGTTCTAATTCTGTTTTTGTGCATTAGACCGAACTCTTGGAATTACCAGAAGGTAGGAGAAGGGGAAGGAGGCCACGTCTTGATCCCACCAAACTTGATTATGATAAAATCACAGGAGAGGAAAACGTATCAGTTATAAACAGGCTAACTGGAAAGAAGGTTTGGCTGACTTTTCTTGTTCTGTTGTATTTGTTATTATTTTGCTAAAAGCTAATTATTATATGTGTTGAGATTTTCAGACTTTGAATCCAGATTTAAGGGAAAATGAGCCATATAAGAAACCTAATTAAAATAAATTAAAGAACTGCACTTGTTTGTGTCCCATAAATTTTTCCTGGTTTATAGTTTTTTTTCTTTTAAAAATTGCTTATTAATGTTTTAACTTGGCTTAATTAGTTTTTTTTATTCCCGCTTATTTTTCTTAGCACGCTTTTCCACCCCTTCATGGGTATGGTGCATTGGTTTCTTTCTTGCACAGTAATATTCTTGGTGGTTTAAATTTTTTTTCTTTTGCTATGAAGATGCTGACAATTTTCACCTTTTGCTAATTTTTTCCCCAACATCTGATGCAGATAACTGGAAGCAAAGCTCCTCCCTTGAAGTACCTTGCAGAATGGTTGGACAAAAATCCTATGTTCGACGTTGATCCGAAATGGGGACCGTTAGTCCGCGAAAAGGTGCTTTTTTGCTTTGCATGCCACTTTATCCCTTATAATTTACTTGTTTGCCATCACAGCTTTACTAATGATGTATGGTGGTTAGAACTACATCGAATCTGAGTGCTGCCATATCTTCATTTTTGTAATAAACTGCTCAAAAATGTTCTTTTAGTGTGAATATACGTAATTGGTCTCGCATCCATCAATATTCATTTTTAATTTTGATCATTTGTCTTGTAATGGCCATCATAGCTGATATTAAAGCAGTAGTAAAATAATGCATCATACTATGCATTGTATATAACCATTACTTTTGATTTAGTTTCAATCAAATATATATATATTTTTTTAATTAAATTTGCGAGACCATTTTTGGTTTTTATTAATGCTAATGAAATTCATATTGTTGTGGAGGTATATGTAAGAAAGTATTAAATCAAATTGCACAATTATTATTTTAAAAGTTCTACAAAAATGATTGGTAAAATATCCATTTTATTTTCCTCAAGAATTGCCCCTTAATATTTTTTTGAGCAGTTTATTTAAAAAAAGTTGTTCATAATTAATATTGTATTTTCAATTGAATTAGTATAATACTTTAGTGATGCATGAATAAATGCACTTTAGAAGTGACTTGTAGCATAGATGGTGATATGGCTTAGTTACTGTTTGGGTTATAACACATGTTTCACTTACAGGGCAATCTTCCTAATAATATGTCAAAAAGAATAGTAACTCCTTCAGAAAAACGAGGGAGACGAACTGCTGCTTCTTTGCTCGCAAGTGCACATCAAAATTTGGTTCCACCTGTTACAACGATGTCATTTCCTTCAACTGCAGGTTTGAACCCCTTAAGCTTTGCAAATACTGGTATGCTTAGTGGTTTTCCGAATATGAAATTCTTTATGGATCCACCTAAATCCAGCACAACATCTACTACAACCAGTTCTGCTTCATCTACAACTTCAACCAATCCTCCAATATTTTTGCCTTTTGGTGGTTTGGCTGGCATGGGTTTGACGAATCCATTGTTTGGGTTTCCTGGATTCAATTTCCCTGGACTTCAAGGTTCATCGCCATTAGGTGCAGCCAATTTGCCTGGCTCAAAAGATCACTCTAAAGACAATGATAAAGGTCGAAATGACAAGGAATCAGGAAGTTCATCATCACGGAAGAACACCCCTGCTTCTTCGAGTTCCACCTCTAGTAGCATAAATGCTGCCACAAGCCTACCGTCATCAACACTTCCCTTTTTATATCCTCCTGGACTTCTTTACAATCCCTTAAGCCTAGGAGGTTTCACTCTTCCTCCAAATCTTCCAGCCTCTTTCGGTTCCTTTACTCAGAGTGGGCTGGTTAATGGACTTGGCTTGAATAACCCTCTATTTACTACCAGCTCATTGAGCACAACTCTTAGTTCAGCAATGTCATCTGCCACTGTCGCTACCCCCTCTACACACAGTATTTTGTCCTCAACGCCTTCTGTTTCTAAATCTTTAACCCACACATCTCCAAGCAAACAGCTCTCAACTCCAAGTCACTTAACAGATGGACAGGAAACTGACGATGAGAGCTTGAAGTCCTTGATGGGAAATCATGATGATGACGACGATGATTTGGATGATGGGAAAATGGAGATTTATGACAATCCCGATAAAGATGACAGTGATAAAGAAGGATTCAGGGACTCTTCTAGGCGAAGCCCAGCATCTAGTAGTACTATCACACACACACCTGTGAAAAGTTTGCTGAGTGACAGTGAAAGTGTGTCTTTAGCAAAAACTAACAATGAAAATCTTAGTGTAGAATCAAGTAAATCTAGAGGAATGCACGATGATCCTACCTCAGATAGTACTGACACTGAAAGTAAACATTCTTAGTGAAAATAAATGACAAACATGAAACTTTTTCTGTGTGGACACTGTGATGCAGCTGTATATTATTTAATTTTTTTAAACATTTCCTTCCATTGTGATTATGATTGTGGCTAGGAATGAATGAAGAATCAGAATTGTGAATTATGTGTTAGTAATTTTAAACCATGCAGCTTGTAAAGAAGGTGAAATTTTTTATTTATTTGAATGCATTCTTTTTCCTAATAGGAAAAAATGGACCTGTGTCATTTTAATTTTATGTTTGTTGCACTGTGTGTTTTGTTCAAAAAGGTTTTCTTATAATGTTTTTAATCCCAATGGCTTTCATATTGACAAAATGTAAATTTTAAAATACCGAAAGCAAAAATAACCTTTGTAAAATTTTATTTTTAAAAATCAATCATTTTTGAATTTGTTTTTTAATTGTGGGCAGTTTATATCTGCTTCTTCAGACTGCATATGTTGCTGCTTTCAGTAGAACCAACATTCCTACATGACATATGGTGTTCATCTGTACTTAAAAACTATAGAAGTCATTAGTGTGTAATATTTATGGCTGGTAATTTAGTAAATTAAAAGCAGTAATATTACTGTTTTGCAATTTTAGTAATGCAAGCCTTGTGTACATACCAACTATTTTCAGACGGGCAGCTTATTTATTTTAATACAGGGAGGATGTAGACCAAGAATTACATCATTATCATCTCCATACTTTCGGAAAGATAAAAATGAACTCAGGCAATTTTTTTCCGGCCGTGACAGTCAAAGTCTGTAGATATTAGATTGAGATTACCATCTGTTCACTGTAGTTTTCATTAACACCGGCAGTGCAGAAAAGTGTTACCCTCTCAAGTAGTGCAGTTGTTGTCAAAGACAATATATAATAAAAGTTAACCAAATTGAAAATAAAAGCAAAAAAAAAAGAAAAGACTTCGGCTATCATTAATGCAACATTTTCTGCTTCTAGCCAAATGCATATGTTTGTCATGTCTGTAATTAGAAAGTGCTGTCGCATAAACAAGATCAGTTTTTGTAATGTGTTTTATGTCATTCTAATGTTTTTATGTCTCTTATTTGTAAAAATTTTAGATCACACTTACATATATTATAAACATTGCCAGAAAAATCAATGAAAATTTTAAGATTCTGCTGTAAAAATATTACAAACTCAGAAATTTATTGCAGTTACTGTCTACAAGAGTATTTAATATCACAAAATTTTTGTTTCTGGTTATTCACTTATTATATATTGTTGTGAATAAATAACAGTATTTATTTGACCTGAATTCATTAGTGTAATAACAATGAATATATTTGTCAGCAACTTCTTAACAATTCAGCTGGGGAGAAAACTCATGTTTTGCATTTTGCCGGTGGTTGATAATGATGTGTACTGATGCAAATTATTCGAGGTGCATACCTCAATTTTCTAAAGATTAGTTACCATTGCAAATTTTTAAAAGTTCTTCCAATACAAATCTGGGTGACATTCTGAAAAAAGATAAAGTAGGTTCTTCCTCCTCAGCAGTGCCTTGAATATAAACGCCAGTGACAGGTAAAGTCTCACTCTGTGAAGTTTTGCAAAACATTCAAAAGGGATGCCACCTGTCACTTGCATTTTGGTAGCTTCTCAGCCAAAGTGTGTAAGCAACAAAATTTGATACCACAAGCAAATAACGCATTGTATAAATGAAGCTTTAATGGACGGTAGCTGTACATTTTGAAGTGGTAATGGGTAATGATTGCATCATATACCTTCTGTTTTGTGCAAGAATTTCCTGGTCATCTTCCTCGCAATGAAATGAATCTTAAAAAGAAAAACAAATCCTGTAGCAATACCTACTTGGTAAAGGTAGAACAGTATTTAAAAGGAA
Organism: Argiope aurantia; assembly: GCA_026543865.1. Taxonomy (NCBI): domain Eukaryota; kingdom Metazoa; phylum Arthropoda; class Arachnida; order Araneae; family Araneidae; genus Argiope; species Argiope aurantia. The sequence goes on along the minus strand of JAPMOR010115499.1, from coordinate 192,463 downwards.
TCGACTTATGTTTTTTTTTGGATTGATTGATCTAATTTTGTTTGTAAGCATGTATTAAATACTTAATTTGAGAAAAAAAAAATGTGTTGTTCCTTTCAGCAGTATTGATTTTTCTGTTTGCAGATTTTTAATTTTTTTACTTGTATTTTCTATTTGAAGGAATTTTTTAAAGACAATATTTATTTATCTGCAATTATGTACTTGATATGTATTTCTTTCTACTCTGTTCTGTAAATTTAGTAATAAATGTTGTCTGAAATATATAGGCAATAATTTATCAATCAGTGATGCTTGTGTTTTCTATCTAGATTTTATTTTTATAGGAATCTGACTTATAATTCTATATAGTTAACCTTTAAGAGCAATGTTGTTTTTTTTTTGTGGTGAAAAATAATTTTTTTCTATTTTACCTTCCAAACTGTTGATATATTAAATTGTTATAAAAGCCTGTAGTCTGAATGAATTTGAAAATTTTTATTGTTACAATCTTTATATGCAATAGTTTGTGCTTAGTTGTGGATTATTACCTCATATTAGTACATCTTTATCATTATTTGGATTTTGCAGTAAAATGCTTCAGAATTAATTTCCTTTGAATTAGTATTTTAATTTTTTTCTTTTGAATTGTTTTAAAGTTCTTAATCCTATTAATATTAAGAAGAAGAATAACTTAATATATTTACATATCAGTATATTCCCCCCACTGACTGTTAGTAATAAAATGTAGGAATAAAATATTATAGCAATAAAAATTGGATAGAGCCAGGAAAGTAATATTGAATTCAGTACATTTTTTTAAAGGAAAAATTTAAATTTCTTCTACAAAATTTTAGACTATTTTTATAGTACTATGTTTATAAATACTTCGCAGCACCGTTACTGTTTTCTTTTAATCTTTGCCTTATGCGAACAAATAGATTAATTTGATTTAGGATGTAGAACAATTTTTAATTGTCCCCCCCCCCTTCTTCTTTTGCCAAGTAGTGCTTGCCTTTTCACTTATATTTGGTTAAGTACCAAAGTGATAATGCTAAGTCATATTTATCTAATGAATGAATTTAATAAAATATTTCCATTAGCAATTGTTACATTCTCAATTTAATGCATTAAGAGCTTTAACTCTAAGGTCTTGGTTGTGTATGTAATGTATTACTTTTTAAAATCTGTTCTTTCCTTCCTTTTTTTTTTATTTTTAATTTTCGTAAATCGTTTCTACTAAAACTACTTTGTCTTGTTTGGAATGTAGGGAACTTCTTATTCACATCTGTGTGGGCTATTTCTCAGGGTAAATTTTAAACAGTTCTTTGCAGTTGGACACATTCAACTTCTTAAATTTTGCTTGAATATAATTGCTTTTGCAATTTATTTGAATCTACAAAATTGTTTAAGAGGAAGAAAGTACAAATAAGAATTTATCATTATAAATTTTGTGATATATGTGATGAATTGGATTATTTTATTTTGATGAAATTTTTTAATTTCCTCTTTGCAATTGCTAATTTTTTGTTATGCTGATGGTTCTTTTTTTACATGTGGAGTGTTTGATAAGCCAGCGGAAGAGTATATATACTCTTGTATGATATAATAATGTAAGATTTTACTATTGTTATTGCAAAATTGATCAAAACAAACATCAAATAATTAAACATGTATAGTTAACAGAAAATACTGCATTAATAAACAAAATGAAAAAATAAATGTCTGAATTCTGTACTTGATACATCACACTATACATTTTTATCCAAATTTATAAATTATTTCTTGGCAAATTAATTTTGCTTCTTAAAAGTAATTAAAATACAATTATTTTTTCAAAAACAATATGTCAATAATGTATATTTAAATTATATCATTATACCCTTTTATATACATGCATAATTCTATATTCCCCTATATATTCTAACATTTTTAATTAAATCTTTTTTTTTTTTTTTTTTTTTTTTGCACTATAAGATTTAAGCAAAGATGGTTGAATTATTAGTGCATTGACTTCTACATGTAGTTTATATTACTATTATTTGGAGAGAGTATTGTTCCTTTGACGTCTTTTTGTACTGGTTTCTGCTTAATGGCTGACACAATTTGAACGTTTTAGAATTTAGTATAAAGATTAAATACTAGATATTTAATGTTGCAGCTTTAAGGAAATGCTTACTGGGATGAATAAAATATTTATCTGACTTCATTACTAAAAACAAAGTATTTCAAACATAACTTTTGCTTCATAACATTTTTTTTAATACGATTAAGAAATATTAGTACATGTCTATTATATAGATAGACTATTAATTTTATTTAGACTGTTAATCAGATTTTACTATGCCTAATCAAAAATGAATGTAGAGATTAAAGTTTTTTTTAATGAGTTTGGAAACTAGCATATTACTATTTTGTCTATTATGATATGTTGTTCCATTGACTAGGTCAGAGTTATTAGTATTTCTTATTTAGAAGAAACTAAGAACTCTTCATTTATTTTCTGAGATTGGGAGAAATTTGGTTTTATGACATCTCTATTTGACTCTTAGTCTTATGACTTTTATAAGAGATCTCCATTCTGGTGCCCAATGGGAATGCAAATATGCTTTGGAAGCTCAAAGTAAATTTAGTGTTTTCATTATTCTGAGTGTTAGAAGTTTACACTTGAAAGAAAGATTACTTAAAGCACTTTAATTTATTATTTCAAGTATAAGTTTTTTAAACTTATAAATTATAAAAACTTTTGATTTTTAGTATATTTTAATCTATTATTTGATTTAAGATATTCTATATTATTTAAATTTAAATGTATTAATCTTTTGGTTACTATTAGTTTATTTTTTTCTTGCAAGATTACTTTTTGATTTTTAGATTATTTTAAAGGATTATTTTTCTTCAATTATTTAAGTAATTTATTTTTCATAAATTTCTAAGTTCTGAAAAACTTACATTGTTATTCCTATCATTGATATGCCAAAACAAATGGTTTGGAAGGGATGTATTCAACCCATTTAAAACTTATTTCAGCCAGGCAGAAGCATTACAACTGGATTTTAATGCCATATAACGCTGGTAAACATATTACTATATATGATGTAACTAAATTGACATACTAAACCTGTGACTCGAAATGATATGTAAGCATTGGAAGTACTGGTTTTGTTCCTTTAGTAAGAATATTTTTATTGATAATGTGTTCCTGCTTTCATCTATATTTAACAGACATATGATTCATCCAAATTTCAAACATGCTAGAGCCATTGCATGTTCTGGTCCAAAATCCTGTCAGTCTTAATATATTATTGGCCACTTCAGTTATATCCCCTGAAAATGTGAGATCTTTTCCCAAAGGTTCAGTGAAGAATAGGGCAAATAAAGATCACAAGTTACTAAAAACTTTAATTCACTCTGCACTACATTATTATGTTATACTATGTTTTGCACAGTTATATTCCAATAGCATTTGCTAGGGAGCGGAGATTATAGGCTGATCGCCCAGGCTCTCCATCAAAAAACTACTATTCTGGTGGGCAAATAAAGAAGGATCAAAAGTTAAATTGAAGACTAACGCAGAACAGTCATGAGAACTGGCTTTATAGACATATATGCCCTTAAAATTAAATGCCCCTCCCTACATACACATACAGGCTATGATATCTCTCTGTCTCTCTCTCTCTCTATATATATATATATATAGGGGTGCTGATTTAACAAAATAGTTAAAGAAAAGATGAATTCTGAAAGTAATTATAATTTTTTCCCCAGATTTTAAAGACCAGTAAAGGTTTTTCTAATTTATTAAATATCAGCATAATTAATATATTCTAAAAAGAACAAACTTTTTAAAAACTGTGAACTCTTTTAAATAATTTATTTTTGCATATAAAAATTGGATGTTAATCACAAAATAGCTATATCATCATATTATTTGAATAAAATTCATCTTCCCATATATGTAGGCTTTTACAATGAACCTGGCTCAAAGGTATATATGTTGTTCTATTGACCATTGTGTAAGGATCTTTAAAAAATAATTTAAAATGTTAAAATTGGGCATTTGGGTCTTTTAGAAGATGTAATAAAATGTAAAACTGAGCAGAGTTAAGATCTGCATTCGCTACAGAATTATGAACTTGCATACAAAGCCAATAAAAAAAAATACAGTAAATCGGTCAAAGGTATAACACTCTCTCCTTTTATTGAAGTACTATTTCCAGGATCATCTCATTATATTTCAATTCATATGAAGCTATTCAGTATGCAAAGCATTCCTCTGAAAATGCAATAATTTTGATTTGATCTCAATGTCGAAAATACATTTTTTTTCTCACAAAAACCTAATAGAGGAGGCAAGTGATGTATGACTCTAATTAAGAATTAACTATAAGTTAACATTATTATTTCACTGAAGTTAAGTCATTTACAAAATCATTACTAACCCAAATCTTATGAAATAACTAACAATCACTACAAGCTTTTGTTAACATGAATTACAAATTCAAATGCTTACATGAATGAAATAAATTAGTCCAAAGCCTACCTAGGTCGCTTTAAAAATTCCTGCAATGCAGGTTTCTAGAAAGTAATGTATGGAACGGTTATTTGGATTCACCTAAATGAACACTACTGTAATCCCAGTTCAGGAGATATACTACCCACATTTGACTAACAGCTGCTTCTCTTGAAATTTTGTTGTGTTGCTTTCAATTATTTCTTGTATTCATGACTGTGGTTTCTTCGCCAAAGCATGTCCAAATTGATAGAAATTTGACTTGTATCTAGTTTACTATTTCTGAACGCAAATCTCACTAGAGTCTAGTCGGAAGTCAAAATCGTAACTGTGAGCATTTTCTAACTTACATATTGCCTTACGCTGTTATTTTCTCTTATCCCTCGATACAGCATTAAGTTAGTTGAAATATTAGGACCAGCTATATAAGCATATCCAATAGCGTGTAAGCTGGATTAAAACATGTGGATCGAAACATTTTTTTAACAAAATATGTAGAATAATTTTTCAACATATTGGATTTATTTATTAGTATAATTAATAACTCAGTAAGTGTACTGAAATCGACATTCTAGCTCTGACAGTGACTTAAAAGTACCCTAAAATATGAACAGTCCTTTTTATTATTTGTAAAGATAGAGATAAAAGCTTATTACTGTTATCTATAAATATTCGTAAGCATGGAAATAATTTCCCATCTGCCTTCAGAACAACTATAATATTCAACCACCCTGACCCACAATCTATTAATTTCTAATATTTAGAGCAAATTCGTAATTATTTATATTTGTGAAATATTAATATGGGTTATCAATACATGATCACCAACCTATAAAAACATTTTGGGAGATGTGTATTGTTTTGGGAGACTATGTCACTATATGACTGATTTCGGCTTGAACTGCTGGCCTTTTATAACTTCCAGAGCATGACACAGAAGGTCTGGAACAATCAAGCATAACTCACGTCCTATTGATTCCATCGCCAAAATTCCAGAAGATTCTAATGTCAAAATCGCCAAACCTGGAGGTCATTGATCAGATATCCGATCAGCATCCAATAGAGCTGACAGTAAAACTGCCTTTCCTACGATAGGAAAAACTGTGCTGAGAAGCAACATTACTGATCGTAATAATACATTCTTCAAATTCTGACCTTTTAAGGCTATTTCAGTTATTTGAAATTATAAAGATTCTTTTTTACACAATATACATTCATCTCGGAATCTTATCCAAAAATATTAAGCAAACAAGATTTTTTATTTGAATGCATCCATTAAGCATAAGTCTTTATCGAATCTTCTTGCTTATAGAATTCAATTACTGTTGTTGTTGTTTATAATGGCATTTGCCATGGACAAGCTCGCTGACGAAGTCAGCGATTTTAAACCAAGGGAGCGTCTCTTGTTTTAGTAGCGCCAACTGGGACCAAGAGTACATCTTAGCTACTCACGCATCACATTCGCTTGCACAATCCCTTTTTACAGGAGGGCACATTCACAGATAGAACAACCATGCCCGAACCGGGACTGGAACCCAGGGCACTGGGAAGACGCAATACCCCTATGCCAGGACGCCGGCATTCAATTACTAATGGCTTGGATTAATATTTTTCAATGCTTACTGTGATTTCGATTAAGAGTCTTTACGTTTCCTTTATTTAATAAAACTCACAAAATTTAGAAAAAGAACATTAAAAATTGATTGGCTACACCGAAAACGATATAATATTATGGGGGGTGGGGGTGGAATCTGAAGACATTCTACAAAATTGGATCAACAAACAACTTTTTTCTTGACGATCATAATAGTCATCCCGTTCAGTTAGACTGATTGGGGGGGGGGGGTAAACTTTCGCTTTGCAACACTCTTTTCTAAAAACACAATTTGACACTCTTTTCTAAAACATTTGGTGGCTTTACTAAAAAAAGAGAAACATTTCTAATTTGCGATACCGGTTGATCGAGACGAGAATAATAGAGACTACTGTAATACAAACTGAAGTTTGAATGCTTGGATTGTTTCATATAAATAATTTTTTAAGATACAGAATTTAACAAAAAATATGTTTTTTTGTTTTGCAAGCACATGTTAACATTATTCAAATGCATACCATCTTGTCTAAATTGCAGCAAAATAATAATGAATCAGCGCTATATGCCCAAAATCTTCCAGTTTGGCAGTTATGGCAAAAACACATACACAAAGAGAATACATGCTGCAAACGGAGAAAATATGCATTCTGGCAACATGACATCAAATCTTCAGTATATGTTATGATCTGGAATTGTATAACCTTGGAAATTCTGGACCTAATTAACGTGGTTAATGGCCTTCAATATCTAAAAATGCACCAGCTTTGCCCTGATACTAAACTGAAGTTTTCCATTAAAATTAGAATAAATAGCATCTTGCAAAAAAAAAAAAAAAAATTAAGACGATTATATTTCTATTTTAGAATGATCAAAGAATAGTTCAAATTTCAATCTAATCTAAAATCCATAGAATTATTTACAGAAAATTCTTAAGTAAGTCACAGGAAAATAAAACCCAATGAAAAGCAATTCCCATCATAAATACTTTCACTGCGGAATGACCGTTTAAATCCTATCTTAGAGAATCGTTTCTGTTTCAAACGAGAGGTGCAGGACTTGAGACGAGAACAACCTTGGTGATACTGGATCTCCCCTCCCGCATGCTTACATGATAACTTGTAAACGAATGAGCCATATGGATAAATTTGACGTATGGTTCTATCAAGATTGAACATCTAGACATGTCAACAGGTTGCCTGGTTATTCGTGAGCATAAAAAAACGGTAACTCAAAAACGCATCAAATTAGAGGAATGAATTATAATTCATTTCTCTAATTTATAGCTCTCAGTTTCAATTTTGCATATTTACATCCGAACTGTGAGTCATGCCACATTTTAGACTACATCTATCAAAGGGAAGTTTGTCTTTCTGTTCCCGTGTATATGAGTACATTAATTCAAAAACGCAACAAATTAAATAAATGAATCTGATTAACTCATCAATCAAAGGTGAAGGTCTCAAATGCATATTTATAAGACAGAACTAAAGGGGAAACATTCAACTAATTTGTTACATTTATATGAACACTGATCATAAATAAAAATGAGTTAAAATACAGATAAAAGGGAACTAAATCTCCGATTTACTTTGAATTACTGTCAAAAATTGCAAAGTTTCGAATCTGATGGATTAATTTTACATACTTATGCAATAAAATTTAATAATCAGCGGGAGTGGTCTCCTCAAAATTTTCTCTCGTACTATGTAATAAACTTGTTATGCAACAATGCCCTTACATGACATTGGCGTGCAATAGCTAAGAAATATTTATTGGCTTATATTTAGCATTTTTACTGAATGTATCGTGTCAGCCTTGGCGAGTTATTTGGCGATTAATCCCTAGCATGAGTTAACAGCATCCAAAAATCGAAATTGGATATTAGATACATTTTGCTCAACCGATTGAAACAAAAAATTGACATAAAAATGCACTTGTAGTCACAAAATACCATATCAAATTTGCTATATTTAAGTCATTGCGATTTTGAATTATTGAGTTTACATGTTTCTGAAAGTACAGACAGATAGTCAACCGGTAGTTGGATTTGATTCAAAGTTTGATAATTGTCTAAACTATAGATGGAAATCTGTGTACCGAATTTTATTTATCTAGCTCTCTTCTCTTTGTAGTTATCATGTTAACTTATATTCGGACAGACGGACTTCCTATGAATAGATTTTACATAAAATTTGATAGAAATCAGCAAATTTGATGTCATGCGCCTGGTTCAAAGTATTTTTTTAGTTATCTTTGTCATAGACAAATGGTATTCTTCTAAAATGTGTTTTTCTAACTCAAGGAGGTCTAAAGCATGAGAGGATTCGTCAAAATCCCGAGTTCGAATTTTTTTGACGATTTACTATACTTTCTCTTGTTATATTTTGTTTATGAGAAAGTAAAAAGCCGAGCCAGAAGTGGTTTATTGACAAAGTTCCGGCTTTAATGATGGAGTAGTCTAGATTCGAAACTCGATTCGACGAAAGATGCTTCGAGGAGGTGGCATATTTGATTTCGAGGGTCAAACGAACTTCATTTGGTTTAGTGCGAGGTTTGGATAAAAGTTTTTGATTCAGGTGTTGTCAAAATCACGAAGTTTGTTCCAAATATTCCCCGTTTTGTTGAAAATATGGTCGTAAGTAATTAAATTAGATAATCAAACTAACTAAAACTAAACTAAACTAACTAGTACACTAACCAGATAAAAAATGGCTTGGAAATTTTTCAGAGGAAACCTATTATTTCTCTTGCGTTTAGTTTAGCTATATTAACTTGAGTTTTAATTTTTTTTCAAGTAAAAAATGCAACATAAAAATATTTCGTTTTGAGTTGGTTCTTGATTTAAATTTGAAGTACCTCAGAAAGTAAGTTTGAAGGCCATGAGTACCTTGAAGTTCGATCAGGCTCGTGTTTATTTCTCGAAGTGTAACCCATATTTGGTTAAATCCACAGAAAGAAAAACATTCTTCAGACTTAGAGTGAAAAAAAAAATCTCCAAGAAAGTGCATCAACCGATCGGTTAGAATAATAATAATAAAAAAAGTGATATTTTGAAGCTTATCTAACAAATGAAACGGTAGTGATTTCTTCCAGAAACCTCTTATCAGAGAACTCAGGTGCGCTGCCTTCTGAATGATAAGAATTTTTCCTTTTTCTATAAAAAGACATCCTGTGGCAAGAAGTAAAGAAAAAAGTTTCACGGAAACTCCCCGAAAGCCCTGAATGAGATAAAAGGAAAAAATATGATCTGCTGATTGAGACATCCTTTTTTCGTCTTTTTGAATTGATCCAAGATATTTATAGAACTCAATACGTATTATGGTGTCTACTTACCAATATTCTAAATTCGCTCTTTTTCTTAATTTTATAAAAACGACTATTGATTTTTAGGTTTTTTTTTTAATGGAGACATTGGAGAAAATTGTGATTTATTTACAAACTAATAGTTTGCTGGTTGTGATTAGTTAAATTGCTTGAAATTTTAATTGAAACTGATTTCAATTTATTCTTATACTCTTGATATTCAACGAACATTTTTCAACGAAACATTTAGAAGAATTTAAGATCGAAATTTATAGAACTTTATTTTAGCTGTCTTACACCTGTTTTGTTCATTGTCTGCATGAACCTTCTTAATGAAATCAAGGGAAATGCCAAAATCTCAGCTATCGGCAATATCTAGCACCAAATACGACATTTAATTGTATATTGTCTCATGCTAAGAGGAAGTTACACTTTCTAATTCTTTACTTACTGTTGATTAAAACATTAAATTGATGTAATACAATTAGCGTCTATTTTAAGAGCATGTGCAACAGCACGTTAATTGCATTGAAACATGCTGATAACCAGCTGAAGTGGTCTCTCCTAAAACTATCTTGCATCTCCCTGATAAAGGTGTTATCATAGAAAACGTCTTACATGGAATTGACATATAATAGAAGCGAAATATTAGCCTTTGGTGTGAATTAGCATTTTTTCTTAATCAATTGTATGGTCCTTGGCTAGTTTTTTGGCGATTTCCCTGGGGCATGCGGATAATAGTATCAGAAACTCGAATTTGTATTTTAGATGCGCTTCACCCAACCGATAAAAATTAAAATTTGACACAAAACTACGCTTGTAATGACAAAATGATGTACCAAATTTAATAAATTTATGGTGTTGCGTTTTTGAGTTATTGCATTTGCAGGTTTCTGAAAGTACAGATCAGCAGTTTCTTAACCTATCATTGGATTTGGCTCAAAATCTGAGAGGTTTTTAAACTATAAATGTCAAACATGTATTTCGACTTTTATCCATGTAGTTCTCTTCGTTTTGTAGTTATCGTGTTAACTTCCTCAGAACGGACTTTGTTCAAAATTTGGCATAAATCTGCAAATTTGATTTAAATACCTGGTACCGAATTTTAGCCATTTATCTCAAAGCGTTTTAGAATTAATTTTGTCACAGACAGACAGACGGACATTTTTCAAAAGTGTACTTTTTGAACTCATGGAGGTCTAAAACGTAAAAATCTCGAGTTCGAATTTTTTGACGATGACAATACTTTCTTTATACTGCGTGTACGTGAAAGTAAAAATTTAAAGAATAGCAGTTATAATCCTTCAACATACAGATTGCTAAAAAAAACAAATTCCCTGGCTTTTAACAGCAGGAGACCAGCGGAAGAAGATCTCCGAGACCTTCTGATATTCTATTAAACGTGGATTATTAACCGCATGCTTGGCCAATAATAGTGGTGAAAAATTCTATTAGAGTGCAACCTTTGTTTATTAATCGCTGGAATCCGGTGAATCCACAGTAACGAGCACAAAAAGTGTATTTTGGAAGCCATTTGTTTTTTTTTTTTTTTCCAATCGATTGAAACCAAAATTAGACACAAAACTACAAATGTAGTCACAAAATCAAAAATCAAATGACACATATTTAAACCATTGTGTTTTTGAGTTACTACATTTGCATGCTTGTGAAACGATAGACTTACAGATGGTCAACCATTTGATAAATTTGGTTCCAAATTTGATAGGTATCAACATTTTGAATGTTAAATGTAAATACGAAATTTTATCTATCCAACTCTCTCATTTTGTAACTATAGCATTATATCTGGACATCTAGCCAAACAGTCTCTCTAAGAATGGGTTTCGTTCAAAATTTGACAGAAATCTATAAATTCGATCCAAAAACTATATATCCAATTTCATCCGTCTAGCTTATAGCGTTTGGGTTTTGAATGATCGTGTTTACAGATAGACAGATATAATGCCCTGTTTTTCGAAATCCGAGAGGTCTAAACGTGGAGATTCGTTAAAATCTTAAGGTGATCTTTTGGTGATTGAAATACTTTATCTATGCATCGTACATGAGAAAGTAAAATAGTGGAGGAAAAACGTTAGTAATTCATGAATACTTAATTGTAGATATGTCATGTACATCTGAACATGTTTTTGATATATGAAAATAATAATTTTTTAGGAATATATCTGATATATGAAAATAATAATTTTTTCAATACTTCTGGAATGGACAAGGCCGAAGTAATGCTTAGACTTCGAGGTCGGTGAGCTACAGGTTCGAGACCCGAGTCCACTTAAAAATCAGGCGTGGCTGCGGTTCTTGTGTTCATCAAATCTGATGTTGAGATTGAAACTTCTTCCTATTACTGTGTTACAGAAGTCCGGAGAAGAGAAAGCCATTTCAGAGAGCTTCCTTGTTATCTGATCACTGTCACATATTACTAGGTCTGTCCTCGTATTACTTCAAAACGGAAAATGAAAAAAACTAAATTAACCTGGAATAGGTAGAAATTCGTTATAATACCACCTTTCATAGTTATACCGAAGAATGAATAATTCTTTCACTTGTTCTGCAATACACTCTTTAAATAGTGAAGATTTATAAATGTAGATTTCTAGTAGTCAAACTTGTGTAGGTGAGTGGGGTAATAACATACCGCACATGTCCTAGATTTCGGTTTCTGGTACATTGAATGCAGATATGCAACAATGACATTAACTTATATGATCATTCATATGTAATGTTTATTAGAGCTTTTACATAATTTGCATAAAGCTGTGTGTAAATTTACATATGATGCTGACTCCTATAAAATGTATAAGGTGCCAAATAATATTAAATGTTCTCTATGGGCTTTTAAATATCTTGTCAAACATTTAACAATTTGCTTATGGCTGCTCTTGATTAGAATTAACAGCGTTTGAAAATTACATGATGCCCTGAGTCAAGGTGTGAGATATAGATATATTTTTAAAACTCTTCGTGCTTTTAAAATTCTTGGCTCCACAAGCTCAAGACAGAAGAAGTCATTGTGGACCAAGAATAGTTGAAGGAAAGCATTACCTTTCCAAAGGGCAATTTGATAGCTAGGCTATATCTACGAAACAAGTAAGCATACCGACGTCTCAGCAAAAGAATTGCTGTAGTATATGAAAGATGCTTTTAATATAACTACCACGGTACAGTAAAGAAGTACCCTGGCCCTTTATATGAGGTCTACGCAGAGAGGTTGCTACGAATTGGATGTTACAGGAGCAAGACTGATTTAAATACCTTTACTCACAATAACAAATGAAAGATATTTCCAATATTAGCTACCACAGTACAATAGGTAGGTACGCGGACACTTTATACAAGAGCCATAGAGATAGGGCATGAATTGGACGTAGAAAGACCAGTAGAATGTAGAATGCCATTACTCAGAGTAACAGAAAAAAGGGATTTCGAATATTAACTACTACGGTACAACAGAGAAGTATCCGAGTACTTTATATTGTTACAAACCAGTAATTTTGCTTCCCATCACGAATAATTTCATCGTAAGAAAGACTATTTTACGGTGAGCCCTATTGGGTGTTAATCGGGTGCCGCATCAGTGATCTCAGAGCATGGCGACCATTTGGAGTCAAAATAAATATTATTGGAAACTTCCAGAATTTTAGCAATCCAGACAATAGGAACTGAGATATGCCTGATTGGTCCAGAACCTTCTCGGCCCGCCTCCCGGGAATTATAAAAGACCGGCAGTCTCAAGCCAAAATGAATCGTAGACAGTCGGAGTCTTGCTGTTTATTGTGGAAGTAGCATCGAGTCCTGTGAGGAGTAGCCAGTCGTGTAGTGGTGTGTCGGCAGCTGGACACAGCTAAAGCGAGGAAACAGTGGAGAATTACAGCCGTTTGGAGAGACCGTAGAGTGAAGCTACGAAGATTCCCTCTCCTGCTGAATTCTGTCTGGCCGCTTTGTGTGCTATGGCTGTTATTACTACCGATTACGACTTGTGGGCTATTGTTTGCTGTAGAGTGCTGCTATGTATCGTCCTGTGTTCGTCTCGGCTGTATATATTTGTCGTCTCTGTGTATTCGTCTCTTCGCGTATAATTTATCGTCTTCGTGTGCAATAAACGTCGTCGTTGTTTTCTACTAAAGGACTATTTATTTCTGCATCGACCATCAAATCTCAAAAGAACCAGACGGAAAAGTAAATTTTGTAATAATATGAAGCCTGTAGATATAGGGCATGAATTGGATGTAGCAAGACTAACTCTGATTCGAATACCTTTACTCACAGTAGTTCATCGGTTTCAGTGTTATCTTTAGAATTTGTACATATAATGAATTCATGGTGAATAATAATGTACATTTGATGCTCTGAAAGAATGCATTCATTCCAATAGAAGCAAACTGATTATCTGATTTGGGTGTCGAGCAAATCCTATTGAGCTATGAATTTAATTTGACAATAAGGCGCTTTATAAATTGATGATTTTTTAATGATTAGAGGTATGATTAAACGTTGAGAATTGGATTCTCTGGTGAAAATCAAAAGACAGAAGATCACTCTACATGACGATCATTTGTAGCTTCTTAATGTCTCCTCATTTTTTATTACTACAAGTATGTTCTAGAATGATAATGGCTAAGCCAACAGGCCCACAATCAGCGTGATCATAGTAGTGTATTGAAGTAAGTAGTTCTAAGGTTTTGGTATGGATTTTTGTCTCCTAATCATATTTAGCTTCCAAAACTCCAAATAATTTCATAATTCTCTTAAAGCTTCATTATTTAAATCCTAAACTAATTTTATATAAATACTAGTTTATTTTGCCAACCAGCTAAATCGCCCGAAATATTGATTTTATTTATATAAAATGAAATTTCTTCTGCATAACTTGAAGCAATGATTCCCTCAAAAAGCACTGGTAAATATCAAAAGTAAAATACACATTAAAGCCGAGTTATTTTAGCAGCCATACACTTATTTTATTTATGGCGTTCATGAACCTTCCTAATAGAGCCGAGTCTCATGAACATCTTGGTGCTATGAAAAACATAACTATCGGGGTAACTAACTGTACATTGTCTTTTGCAGTAGTGTGTAACTTTCTTATTCCTTTCGAAAATGGATTTAAAAAAACAAAGTAATCTTTACTCTTAAACTTTCAATGATGGAAGAATATCAGATGATTAAGCAATTAAAGTTATTCTATGAAACAATTGATGCATTGTTGAATTCCATCGATACATTGAAAAGTACAGTTGAAAATTATGCAAATTTTTTGGGAAGGGGGATTGTCAAAATTCAGAAAAAAAAGTTGCATGCCAATTAAATTGGTATAAGTGAAAGATAATTTTTTAAATATTTTACAGTGGTGTAAAAATTACTTTTCAGTAATAATATTTTCGAAAATTATCGCAAAAACCATGCCAAAATTTAGATAAACTTTCAATTAACTAAAATTTCAAAAGAAATCTACACGAGGAGCACATTTACATCTTCTAAAGTATATTTACACCAAATTAGGAATTTCTAGACCGTTTGGTTTGATCTATAGAGCGCCAACAGAGATATATAGACACAAATACAGACACACATACAAATAGACACACATTCTGCCTTATTTTTAGTAAACATCTTTTGAAAAATCTGAATTTATATCCATTTATTGAATCCATTAAATCCATCCTGAACTCTATTAAAATGTAGAAATATATAAGACTTATCTGTTGAAACAAATGCAATCGCTATGTGGATAATTTCACTGAATTAGTAATGTTCAAATTACCTGACGTACAAAATTTGTATTCCGATTTCATTTATAAATGCACCAAGCCATTTGCAAATAAAATTTCTGTCATTTAATTGCTATCGTACGTCATTCAATCCAAATGTCAAGAGTAAGAAGTCGAGCATTAAGGAGGCCGAAAGGTTCCGGAAATAGGAAATGAGATAAATCTAAGATTTCCTGGAAGTTTCATTAGAATCTTAAATAAATAGGAGATGCTAATAGTTCTTGAAGAATATGACAAAGTAACAAAACTATTGGTGACACTCTCATTTGGATTATCAACAGAAGGTAAGAATGTAAATTGGTGATTGAAATGCAACGAAGAGGGATAACATATTCGAATTACAAAATTTTAGAATAATGGTTTAATTTTTAGAATAGTTCAGTGTAAAAGACTGCACTGATGCTCTAGTATAAAAGTTGCCGTGTGCTTGCGATGATAATATTATACAAAGATTCTTTATACACTGTAGATTTTAAAAATATCTATGAATCCATTTCTATATTCAATGGAATAAAATTGATTGAATACATAGAGGTTTCTATTAAATTAATGTCTTTTGAAATTTATTTGAATTGCTTAACATAAAAGTCAAGGTAAAATTTCAATGTTTCTGTAAATTGCATTTCTTTTTTCGATTTGTAAATATATTCTTCAAGAATTCTTAACTCAAATAATCATAGAATCATTCATTCTGTTGGAACTTAAAAATAAAAAAAAAAGACAGGAAACAGTTATACAGTGTTTCTTAGACAAACAATTTTTTAAAACAAAAAAAGGATTATTTTTTCAGAATTTTTTTTCGAGTTTTATTATTTACACAGTGAATTTGTTAAGAAGTAAAGGAATAATATTGGGCCATAATTTTATTTTTTCAGTCAGCATGATTTTGTTTTAATATTTTTTTATTTCTAAAATTTTACAAATCCTTCATTTCTTTCTTTTGAAGTTATAAATTAGTTGCCATAATCATATTCTTTATATTTCTTTTATTCATCAATAATTTACTTTAAAAGAGTCTATACCATTAGCTGAAGCTGGGAATTTTTTATTAGTTAAAAAAAACTTGTATGAATAAAGTGCCAAAAAGAAAGTTAACTATGTTTTTAAACTAAATTCTCAAAAATCTATAAAATGGTATCAATATTGTATTTTAAGAGATATCAGGTAAAAATGAAACATTTTTATAAAAGAAAATTCCAATGGAAAAAGAATTTTTTCATTTTATTTATTAATATTTCACTATGCCGCGTAAATGTGAACTTTACAACATTCTCTAGAAATAAGAAAATTCTGTAATATTTTTTTATATAGATCTATGAACTCGAAATTTCTGGAACAAATCTGTTTTCTCATGGATAGGTAATCGTGACTTTCCGTGTTCTCTTGTATGATAAATACTTGTATTATAATTTGAAATAATTATCTTAGGTATTTTTTAGGTTAGAAAACTTTCAGTATTATTACATGTTATTCATAAACATGGAGAAGTCTAAGAATTTTCTTTCTTAATTAATTTTTCTTTGAATCTGAATTTATAGAAGTTATATAATAGCGAATCATCTCTAAAACATACATTTTAAGATACAGCTATTTTCAAAAACATTATGGGAAAAAATCTATAATTTAGTGTTTTCTAAAAATTAACCGTTGCCTTTTAAATAGCCTCTTGTATTTTCCACAATTTATTAGTTTATTTTTATCGTTTGTGTGCAATGGAGGAGGAGTTCAATTTTGCACAGCACGCTATAAACTTTTTGGTGTAATCTGCAATAGAGAATTCGAAATCCATAAAATTCCGAATGTATGACAAAATTCAACATGTAATTCAATGCTTATTATGAAGTAAGGGTTTAATTAAAAAAAATTGCTACGTTTTCGGTGTCACTGAAATATTTTCAGTCACAAGAGAGAATTTTTTTTTAATAAAATATTTATTGAGAGTTTGTGAAAAATATTATTTCGCAGAGATTATAAATTTCTGTATGAATTAATGGACAATTTTTCTGAAATGTAAGCATTTAACAACATATATTGAGTCTATAAATATAAAAACTTACTATTCCTTTATTCTTTGATTATTATTTCCATTCTTGTTACATCATATTCTTATAAGTAGATTCATTCTTATAAAAATAATACATATTCTTTATAATAGGTTATGAAATCAGTTCTCGTGACGTCACAATCACATGGAAAGTGTGCTTGCGTAAATGATCTAACATTTAATTGTATATATTCATTTGCAGTAATTACCCCTTTTTCTTTCAAAAAATATAGTGGAATCCGAAATTTGACTGGCGAGGTATATTTGCCGTGCATCGCATCGTGAATTAACACCACTGTTAGTGTTTATTTATTTCATAATATATTTATTCTTCTCGTAAATAAGGTTAAGTTTCTTCGCATTCGATATCTTGTCTTTTCTCTGGCCTTCTTGCAAGTATTATTATAATCATACAAAATTTTACTGACTTTTAAAAAACTAACTAATTTTTAAAGCTCAAAATAGGTTCTTTCAAGGTTCTACCAGGCAGCAGGGATAAAAATCTAAAAATTTTCTAATTTTTTGTTATTGTTATATTGAGAGCTATTATCAAATTCACTAAAAATATGTAAATATTATAATATGCAATGCTTTTGTAGAATATTACTATGCATAAGGCCTTTTTCCCTTCCTCTTTGGCTATAAATAATTATGTGGGCTCACGTATGGGGTAAGTGGGCTGAAGGATATGATGGCCTTTAGCAATATATATATTCACTCAAATCTGTAGATGAAGAAATTTGAGGGTAATACGCAATTGCTGTTGTTTCTAATTCGGATTTTTTTTACAGGTGATAATGCTTTTCCTCCGTTTGTTTGGTGTGTTACTCACAGTCATATCATTAACAACGTAAGTTAATAAAATAATCTTTCTGTTGTATTGATATAATATTTTGATAATTAAATGTAGTTTGAACATAAAGATAGAATATTCAATAAATTGTTAACAGGATGACTCTAATAGCATCTTTCGTTATTTGATTATTTTTGATGGGATATTCTCATTCGCGTCTTTTGATAATCTAAGCAGAAAGGCAAAGTAAATCTTAAATAAACATTCTAAACTCCTTAATAAAATCTCATAAGGTTTACATATTCAGATTTAAATAGAAATTATTGTAATAATTTTTCTCGATCAAGTAAATTATAGTAATCAAGTAATCAAGAGCATGTCACATCAAAAACTTTTACTGAAATACAACTAAATAAATTGGAATTTATTATTTTATAGAATTTATGCTTTTTGCTAATACATTGTCATCAATGTGTTTAAATCATTTCCTTAAACTCATCTTATTAGTTTGCTGAAAATTAACACCAGAACTTTATGTCTTTATTATTTCCTTCTGAATGTACTGTATTTAATATTGTATTTTAATTATATTCCAGTACAGAGACCTTTGCTGAAATATAATTAAATATACAAGTTAATTTTTATATATATATATTTTTTATTTTCAAACTTATTATTTCATTTAAAAATTCATTTTTTAAAACAGTTTTACTTTATTTTTTATAGTCATTCTTGGAATCTTCAATTTTATCTATAAATAGTGCTTTTTCAAAAATAATAATTTATTACGTTCTGAAACTTCAAATGGAAATTACGTCATTGGATAGTTTTAATTACAAATTATTTATATAAAATGTTGACATTGAATTAATTTAAACATTTCGCAAATTTTATTGATATAACTTATTATTTATAACTGATAACACAAGCAAACCAGCTACTCGCGAAAGGCAACTGGAGTTTAATAAATCTTTTCTTAAAACCCCCTTTTAATTTAAAAATATTATCGACTTTCAAGGTCTTAAATCGTTTGCTTGTTCCAATAGGCGAGAATATGCTCAAAATTCTAATTTATGCCATTCCAAATTAAGAGTATGGTTCACTAAGAATATAGTTAAAGAAAGCTTCTGGCTCAATATTCAAAAATAATCATGAATATGAATTAGCTAAAATGTGATTTAAAATTTAATTCGATACTTTTGATTTTTTTTAAAAATCCTGTTAAAACTATCATAAAAATTTTTGAATGCTTTTTGGAGCTATTGCTTCGCTCCGTAAAAATTATCAGGACCATGCCATTTCATATTATCTGTTGTTCACTCTAACCATGGTCCAATAATTTATTTCAAAACCTGTTAGGAATAAGTATGTAACAGTTCCAACTGAAAATTATTTTAAATAATGTAAAAAATTACATTTGATGTTGTTTGAAACAATAAATGAATTGCTGAAAAAATTAAGATACCTAAATTTTTATGCATTGTCAAAGTATTAGCCATATTTAAAAATTATATTCTTTATGTACAAACGCTTTAAATGAAAATTTCACACTTCAGAAACTGATGGAGTTATGAAGCTTTGAATATCACTATTTTAGATTCTTGTAGTGGTTGTTGATGGAACTGAAATAATGAAATTCTAAACTTTATAACTCAGTCAGTTTAGTTCGAGAAGAGTAGAGCATTTGTGAGCGTGCGTGTATATATAAAATGAAAAACAAATCAAATATGAATAATAGGACCAAAATATTGTATAAAAATAGACTTCGTAATTTTTTCAGCAGCAAATTCATTGAATCGAATAAGATATAATATAATTTACGTTACTGATAGCATTTTTTATAATTGGTAATATATATCTGTTTCTAACCATTTAGAAATTAGTTATTGGATCATTCTGTACATTATTCACAATTTTTCAATGATTACTTAAAGATAATGTCGCTATCTCTAACATGCATTTAAGTAAATTATCACGTTTAACTAATGATTCATGAAGTTGGCATTAGGTTAAAATGCGCAACAGTACTGGACACGGTATTTTGTTATGTAACGAATTTAACTTAGATGTATGCATGCATGAGAGCTAGAATTCTTATCTGAGGCTGGGTTTCAAGAAAGAACTATTCAGGCTAAATACTGTTTGTTGACTTATTTCTTTTTTGTTCTCGATGAAACAGCAACATGTGTTTACCATTGCTTGTAAACAGCGTGACTATTAAATCTAGCATCGAGGCATTCAACTTTTTATCTTTCTCGTGGTCTTTATATCATAGTTGTAGTGATTTGTCGCATGATAATAAAAGTATATAGTTTCAACATAAAATGAAGCAAGAGCAACTTATCTGTAACTGAATTGAATTGAAATTCTACATGGTTCTGAAGTTTCGCTTCAATTAGAAATGTTTTAAAATTGACTGCGTAGTAACATTTCATTCCTCTTTTTGAAAATATATAAAACTGTAAAACTTTATTTTCCAAAAGTTAATGATTTTTCGTTTTATCTTTGTTATATTTGATTTCTAGTATTACTGGAGTTATTGGTTAAAATTTAGCGCCAGGCAGTAGTCAAAATAATATCATACGGAGGCCTCATAAAATGATAGATCTTTCTCTATTTTGCTCTCTTGTATATGAAATATGCATTGGAAAAACGATTCTCATGAAAATCTTGAGATTTTTAATTGTTTTCCAAGCTTTATATTTGCATGAATCCAATGTTTAATGTTTATATCTGTTTGTCCATGTGTTTGTAACACAATTCAAAAAGTTAAAGAGTTAGGTGGATGAAATGATCATGGGATCTGTACACAAAAATTTTGAATGTGAATCTAATTTTGAATCAAATCATCAGAAGAATGATCAATTCTTATTTATGCTTATAGAATGGCATATTGTCTGTAAATAGGGGCATGCAGAATGCTATATGCAGGATGAAAGGAAAAAAAAAATCGTTCTACACTTTTGTATTTGACGCAGATTTACCAAATTTAATACATAATTGCTTCTTCGGTAATATATTCTCATTAAAAATGGGTATTCCAAAATTTGATTACATTTTAGATTAAAATGAATTCAAATTTTAACGTTATCCCTCCGTTTCTCACCATAATGTTACATTAAATCAAATTTACATCATTGATACAAAATTTATTTCCCTGTTTTTTAAAATCTAAACTTAATGCATTTTAAAGAATGTCTTTAAGGATTTTTTTTTTTTTTGCTACAGTTGCTTCAATTGCTGGATTCATACGAGTGTGCGAATGACGAATTATACGAATAGTGAATGCCATTAAATACATTTTCATGAGTATACGTTACTTTTGCTTTATAACGAAGAGTAAATGTTAAACATAAAGTAAATAAAAGCGAATAAAGCTTAAAACATTACCATAATATGATATTTCGGGATTGAGGCTCGTATCTTCATAAAATTTTTCCCTTTTATCTTTTTAGCGCTTATGATGACGACCGAGAAGCACTTTGCGAGGACATAACGTGTGAAGACTATGATTGTCAGGAAGTCGATACTTGTGAATTTGGCGAAGTACCGGATGTATGTGAATGCTGTTACACATGCGCCAAGGTAGGTCATATTTTAAAATCAGTTTTAATAAAAAGTAATTGAAGTAGGAAAATATCACGTGCCCAGTAGCCTCGTGGTGAAATCTCGGCTCCAGGATATAGGACAAAGATTCGAAAAGTGATTCTATTTTGATCACTACTCAAATTTATAGATCCTCCATATTAGTGTACCAAATAACGTTAAATCAGCTGTTTTGTTTCAAACTTCATCAATCTGGTGTGGAATGGAAGTTCGAACTATAGCAGTTTGGATCAGATGACGTTTTTGTCATCTAATGATGATTCAGAGTTACGAGATAGATTCCAAAATAACCATCATATAATCTCTTAACGAGACAATAATCTAATCATGTAATCAACTAAACTGTTATGATAGTTTTGGTTATCAAAATATTTTCTGTGTATGTAAAATATATTTTCTGCGATAAATTAACAACCATAACAATATTTTTTTTTTGTAAAGTGCAATTACTTTTTTGGTAGAATCGAGATTATTCGATCGAAATCCTTATCAGCCAAGGGCTCTGTTAAAAAGATCATTACTATAAGATAGAACTGCCGTTTTTCATTTTATAAATTTCATAAAATCATCGAGATTTTCAGAAAAGAAATGTCAAATATGGAGGTTGAGCCAATTTTCTTCATGCAGAGGTTTGAAAAACAAACTACTTTAATGTAAACAAAAAGATGGCTTTGAAATGTCATTTATCGGGAATTGATCTCTTACATTCTTTCTTATTTGGAGAGAAAGAAGCACAGTTTCCCTCTTAGTGCTTCAAACCGTGATGTCAATAAATTCCATGCATTTTCTTGAAGAAGAAAATGACATTGAAAATGTGATGGAAAATTTCAAGGTGTTGAAATTGCAAAAACGCAAATACCATGAATCTTATAGAACTAGTTAATGCTTCCAAAATTGCCTGAAGAAGTTTAATAACCAATAAAAGAGTGCTAATATATTACTATGTGGTATTACTTTTAAATTTATTTTTAGGATTTTAAATAAACAATTTTAGGGAAATAAAAAAATGCCGAAAATAAAATCTTCATTTAAAATTGTTTCGATTATCCAAGTTTTCGATTATTTGAGGCGATAATGATTCAAACCAGGTTCAGTAAACTAGGCTCCGCTATAATTATCTAAAACACTAACTTAATCGTTAAAGGTATATTGGATGAAACTTAAAAAATTTTATTTAAATAATTTCTATTTTATTAAATATTTTCTATTTTAAAAGGATTTCGCTAACAAAATCAGATAGACTTGTCTGTTAATTTTTTGCTCCAAATGGCGGATTAGGGTTAATTTAGAAGAAAGGATTGCATCTTCAGGTACAATTAATAATAATTATTTATTTTTATTATACATGCCGATAATATCAATTATTTATATTTAATCAACCAAACGCCGAATGTTCTTTTTTAATATTTACCAAAAGTTGTCCATGTCTGTATCAATTTAAAAAGGCAATCAAAACAAATAAAAATCTTATTTTGAATATTTTTTTTAAATTAACGTATATGTACAGACAAGAATACTGATGCAAATGTGTACATTTAATTTTCCTTAAATCAAAATTGTTCTGGATAAAAAAATTCAGAAGAATACAATAAATTTTTCTGACCTCAATGAATTATTGCTGACATCAAATAAAAATAATATAATCAAATAAAAAAATTGATTATCATTCAGAAATTTGTTAAAATTTATTATCCAGTCCATTAATAGTCTAATTAAAATTTCTCAGCTAATAGTTTTCACTTTTAAAGAAAAAATGTTGTATACGGAATTATAAATCAATTAATCAAACTCTTCAAAATTAATTGTGAAAAGGCAAAGCTTACATGCTTGAAATGTGAACCAGTATACAATATACCGTTAATATCCGTGGTCATTTGAGTCTCACAAAATTGGTTGTTAGGAGACATTTAGAATTCATTTATATCTTCTGTTCTATCATCAAATTTTTATAAGGGCAGCTAATGTTTTTAAAAATTATGCAAGTTGAGATCAAATGATACAACAATAATTTTTGCAATATATAGTGTACCCAGTTAAGTCCTAAACCCCGACTTAATTTCAAAATAGCAACATTTGCAATCATAAATGTTATGTCTTTATATATAGAAAAGAAAATCCCCGTAGGGACACCTCAAAAATGAAAATGAGAAGCTTTCGACTTAATGGTTGGTTCTCCCCACCTTGGTGCTTATAAAAGTGGTGTGGGGTGACTACCTCCTCCGATGGCGGGACATGTCTCCTACGGGAGGGGTTGTACTATGATTTATAGTGGCCCTTCGGGTACAATAATAGTTTCCACTTCTGTCATCATGTCATTTGGACATTCGTGTGTTTACGGGCGGGTCGGAGTAGTTAGCTATGATATAGTAAAGTGACTTATTCGGAAGGCTTTATAGTGACGAATTTGATTGAGTTTTTTTCATTATTATTATTATTTATGGCGTACTGTAATACCATGATCGTGGGTTGGGCTGCCTTCGAAGTAACAAGCATTGAAATCTATATGGCCTCGACAAGGACGGAACATAATTCTGAATATAAAGTGGCTTTGAGCTAGGCAGTTTGATCATTTACAGCACCATCCTAGCTCAAGACTTGTAATTGGTATTCGTATCTCTAAATTCTTCAGAAACACCGTTACAGAGTTGTAGGGCATCATCAATTTAGTATCAAAAGGTGCCTTATATATTACATTATAATTAAGAATAGAACATATAAAACCCGCATTCTTTGGCCCAAAACTGTCTCATGAACTTTGAAGAATATCATTTACCTGTCAAAAGGCATGCTGTCACAAAGTATATCTGCTTTACAATTATTAATTAGGCCCATCATTCTGTTATCTCAAATTCCTCACCAACTCATCTGAACCATGTGTCTGATACCAAATTTTGACCGCATATCTAGAATTTTCTACTGCCTCGAAATGGACGCATCCTTCCTTATCATCTCTGCAAAGAACGATGACTGCACGTGATTTACGGTGAAACTGAAAAAAATATGTAACTTTCTCATCACTCTTTACTTTGTAACGATTGCAGATATGTTGGTCAATACGGTCGGAGTGTCAAATTCGTTCCAGATTTTTGAAATTCGAATTTTGAGATAAACGCAGTCTACACGCATTGCCCAAGATTTGAAACTCTCGATTTAAAAAATCAATTTTATCGGCTCTAATATGAATATTAATGTAAACATAGTTTCTTCTAACATAAAATCAATAATATTTTATATTTTTCATTTCTTGGGCATCTTATACTGTTTGCGTCGAATTTCATCGCTAGATGGCGATGTAAGTGGTCTCAATACATAACATTTCACTCTACAATATCTCGACATTATTCCTATTTCTACAGTCGTTGTCATTCCTAAAATAAGAAGATGACCTGAAATTTAATGGGAATATGAATAAAATCTAAATATAAATAATTATCTTAAATGTAAATAAAAATGTTATAATATTTAATAAAACATATTGATAAATGAATAGATAACAACTCATTGTTTTGAATATATATATATATATATATATATATATATATATATATACATAGTAACATTTTACAAAGTAAAAAACAAGTAATTTACAAAGTAATCATTTTACAAAGTAAAACTAATAAAATATTTAATTAATAATAGGATAAAGTAGTGTCACTTGATAACAGTACAAGAAGACACGGCTATAACAAAACAAACGTCATTGTAAAAATTGGTATATTGTTTCATAAATTTAATATATAGCTGCTTCGTGCAAAGAGAGATATCATTTTCTCTTTCACGCTAATGGTTTTTAAATGGTTACACGCTAATGGTTTTTTAAAGTAATAAAAATTTGAATATTCGGAACAGACAACAAAAATTTATTTCTCGCTTAAAGGTTATTTGTTATTTTGTTAACTTTGATTAGTATAGTCGCAGTATAGTTGTTTAGTATAGTATAGTCGCAGAAATTTTGCTTAGACGAGTTCTTTACTCTGTCTTTTCCTTACACATTCTGGGAGCTCATATTGTCATCTGTCAGGGCTATTGGACTGGTCAGTCCGCTACTGATTAATATTCTTACAAAAATCTTCCAATGGACGCATGTTAAATGAAATCTAACAAGCTGGATAATGTAAAATAAGACTTTATTCCACGAATATTCCAGAATACACGAAGCCCAAGTAACAAAAATTCATTGAGCTGTACAAAAGAACAACACACGTACAAAAGAACAACATAAATAGAAAATCGCTAAATTATGTAGCAGTAATAGCGCTCAACGTATGTAGCTTACCCGCTCGCTCAGTGGTCAAAGCTCTAGAAAGATGCTGATTGGTTTTAAGCTTTTTCTTTTGTTTTTTAAGGTATAATGGAACTTTCAAGAAGGATTTTTGATCTCGGTTTCTAATAGAAATATGATTATATTTTTTTACATTTCTCATAACCTACAATTTTTCAGCCAAATTTTTTGCCAAGTTTTTTACTAAGGCTGGTGGTTATTGGCTTAGCATCTAGTAAGAATATTTGTAAATCTCCCTTTCTAACTATAAGATTAATATGTCAGGGAAATGGTGTTATAGAGTCGTAATATATTAATATTATCACTAAACAATTCTATTCTTTTCTCATATTTTGAAATATATGTTCAAATTTTTCAACAGAAATAATATTAAAAGAAAGTTTAAAAAAAAAAGATATATTTTTACAGCACATCATATCGTTTATTATTGAAAAATTATAAGCCATATTAATTACAAAATAAATATGATTATTTTTTAAGTAATGGTACTAAATGATTTCACTGAGGAGAAAATAAGAAGAAAAGACTGAATCTTGGATCGTCAAGAATACTGAAATTGAAAATTTTGTTTTAATCCTTTCGACGCCCTCTCCTGTCCGCGAAAATTTCTTTTTTCCTCTTTTTTTTTTCCGCCGCATTAGGACAAACAAAAATAAAACAAGTAAATATTTACAAAGTGTTTTAAACGTTTAAAAGTTTTAAAATGTAGAAAAACGCTTCAAGCGCGTTACGGTCTCCCAGCAGTTTTAGTTATATGTTAACGTCCCGTTTGAAGCAACACTAGGGCTATTTTGGGACGGACCTCGTAATTTTGAACCGCGGTCAGATGACGAGGACGACACCTGAGCTGGCAACCCCCTCTCCACACCACACCACACAACACCAGCGGGAGGACGTTTGGTCAGAACGGATTTAACGTGCAATAGACCCCCTTACACGACGGTTCTTCGGTGGAATCGGGTCTCGAACCTGAAACCCTCCGGTTCCGAAGCCGAGACCTTACCACCAGGCCACCGCGGCCTGTCGCCCAGCAGAAGTTTCACTTGAAAGTGCTAGGCGCGTTACGAACGACAAAATGATTAATTTGCTCCTTGAATAAAATCTGCACTTAGATACACCGATATGATTATCTTCGAACAAAACCGTTCTTAACGAGATTAAAATATAATTCATTGAATTTTAATCAGAACTTCGGGAACAAAAAGTACGTGAAGTACAAGAAAAATTTCACAAGGAAACAATAATTAATTTTTCCAGTCTGTACTTCTAGCAAGCATTAACATATTATGAAATTTAAAAATATAAATAAAATAAAGTACTCTCCGCGATATGAATGTTTCGGTTGCATAGCTGAAATAAAATATTGTCATATCTATTTTTAATTTCATTTTACACACTTGAAAAGTAAAGACGATTTTCTTCAATGAAAGATTCAATTCCTTTCATTAGTAAAAGGTAAAAGTATTTCTAACATTAAAACTTTTTTTCATACTGTTAATGTTGCATTGTATAGTTCAATATTTAAAAAGGGTATTGTTTCAATAAAACATATTCTAAATTGTTTTAATTATTTGATCCAATTAGAAAAGTCTTGTCATTTACAAATTGAATTACAGATGTATGCTATGTTCAATGGAAAACCGTAAATATACAAACTGGGATCTCAAATTTTTTTTTTCTGAAGTTCAGTTACAGTTCATTGTTATTTACTGTTTGTTTATTTTGCTCGAAAGATATCAAAATGCCAATAAGATAACTTTCACTTTTGTGGGTACTTAACATCGTGAGAGTGGATTTCTAAGCTGAGATACAAGACTTAGAATTCAGGTCATCTCTTGTTTACAATTAATGCGGGTTCAGCTATCTTGTGAAAATTGTTCTGAATCAATATTACCATTCTCATTTACAGAATATTTAGAAGTCTCCAATTTCTAGAAAAAGACATATGTATTAAAATAATTTGTTTTGAACTTGAAAAAGGTTATTATAAATCTTAATTTATTAATAAATTTTATTAATTTGCTTAAAGGCTCTTGGTAATATGTTTAAGATAAATTCTCTGCAATCTCAGATTTCTCTTAGAACAAAAAATAAAATTTAAAAAAAATGTGTTAATAAGTTCGTTGTCATGATTCCTCCTGTGATTCGGACTATACAACTAATACATAATTCCTTCATTGCAATCGCCTAACTTAGTAGAAAAAGGGTAATTTTATTAGATAGTAAATGTGAATCACAAGCGATTCACGCGGCAGCCAAAGTGATAAAATTGCACTGACGCACAGGAATATTATCACCATTGACAGAAAGAAATTTTATGTTGCCGATAGATTTATACTTGAAAATGTTGAAGAGAGAATATAGACTTCCTTTGATATTTTTTTTAATTACTTGTTTCTCTAGTTTAATCAGATTTAGGTCCCTTTTTTCCAACGAAACAGGATATATTATATAACCTCGTGACTTTTGAGCCATGGCTGATGAAAGGAGCGCCTGAATAGAAAACTTTCATCCGAATCTCGCATTAAACCAAATGAAGTTTGTTTGATCCTCGAAATCAAATATAATGGGCTACAAACCACATACTAGACGTATCTTTAGCCAAATCGAGTTTCGAATTTAGACTACTCAAGCCTGGAAGCCGAGGCTTTGTCAGTAAACCATTTCCGGAACCTTCCTTTCTTTTTTCTTCTTTCTCATAAACAAAGTATAACCAAGAAAAAGTATTGTAATCTTCAAAAAATTCCAACTCAAGATTTTGACAAATTGCCACGCTTCAGGTTTTCCCGAGTCCGAAAAACATTTTTTTTTTTTTTTTTTTTTTTTTTTTTTTTTTAGAATTACGCCCGGCTATCTTTTTGTGAATAAGATAACTCAACTACACTTTAAACTAGACGGATGAAATTTGATATAAAGAATTTATATCAAATGTGTTTATCAAATTTTGAATGATTCATTTAGAGAAAATCTGTTTGTTCGGCTGTCCGAATACAAGTGAATTCGATAATTACAAAATTGAATAGATTCAATTTGATACACTTATTTAAAATCTAAAATGCAGATTTTTAGCAAATTTGGAACCCAATCTATCTGAGGGTTGACCTCTGTCAATATGTGCGTTCGCATGCATAAAAACATTATAATTAAATAGAAAAAAAAGAAATGGCTTAAATGAATTAATTTTAAAATGTGATTTTGTGCCTACAATTGCAGTTTTGTGTCACATTTTGGCTTAAATTGACATGAATAAAGGAGCGCAGAAATACATATTCGGTTTTCGGGTACTTGTGTTTGAACCGCATGTTAAGAATATATCGACCCCCCCCCACCTCTAGAATTGATTAAGATCACACTATAGATATATTAGATGTATTAAAAATGGTATTTTGTAGATATCGTTCGCCAATTCCAGAAAAGTATTTGAGGTCTTTTCCAAAGTTCATAATTTATGCGGGAGTGGGATAACACCTTTAACGGAAGAAAAAAAAAATGCTAAAAAGTTTTGGCGAAGTTATTCGGAATTAAAATATTTGGGTTAACCAAAATATCGCAGAGTTGATCGTCGAACTTTTCTTAAGTTAAGAAGAAATTATTTAAACTTTAATCACTTAAGATCACCTTTATTTTTAATTATCGGTATTAGAGCTTTCCACTTAGAGGTAGTTATTCCCTCCGTTCTTGGGACTTTCTTGAATTATAATTAAATATAAACACCTAACACGATAAGTTAATAAAAATAGAAAATTGTTATGCAATGAACCTGCGTATTTGCCTAATTATATATTAAACAATTAACGAATATTTTCTAGCAGAGTCGCTTTTCTTACCCCCCCCCCTTCACACACACACACCAAAAAAAAGTTGTTCAGTCCAAATCTTAAACTAGGGGCACAACTTTCTCGCACACTCTTTAATAAATTTTTCATGCCAGAGAACGGCTTACATAGCATTAACGTACAATGGTTACGAAATATTAACTTTTGTCCTGAATTTAGCATTTTTAGTGAATCCATCATGTCATCCTTGGGTGTTATTTGGCGATTAATCAGCGACATGTAATTAATTGTATCTGAAAATCGAATTCGTGTTTTAGACATGTTTTTTCCAACCGATTGAAACAAAAATTTGATAAACTATACTTGTAATCACAAAATCTCATAACAAATTTGATATATTAAAGTCAATCTATTGAGCTATCGAGCTTAAATATTTTTGAAAGTATAGACCGATAGATAGTCAATCCTTGGTCGGATTAGGCTTAACATTTGATTAATGTCTATATTTTAGATGTTAAATCTGTATACCAAATTTTGTGCATCTAGAGCGTTTCTTTTTGTAATTATTTTAACTTATATTCGAACAGAGAGACATAAAGACTTTCTTTGAGTGGATTTCGCTGAGAATTTGATAGAAATCTACAAATTTGGTGTAAAGACTGTATACCAAATTTAACCCGTCTAGTTCAAAGCGTCTTTGAGTTCATTGTCAAAGACATACCGACATTTTCCAAAAATATGTTTTTGAACCTCAGGGAGATCCAAATCTCGGAGAGATTCGTTAAAATCTCGAGTTCGAATTTTTCGCCAATTACTATACTTTCTCTATGCTACGTATACGAGAAATTAAAAAGGATATAGGGAAGACCGGATCAAAATGACATTGTTGGCAGTAAATCTTTAATAATTTCATTTTTTTATGTAAATTGTTTTTCTTTTCATATAATATTAAAATGGCATTTTCTTCTATTGTATCGTTCTTAATGCAATCAATTTTATTTTGCTTTTTAAAAAAGATAAGGCAAAACTGCCATCTTGCGCAGGTACTACGGCAAAATGACAATCGCTAAAACAGCTGCAGTTTTTTTATTCTTACATTTAAGATAGTATACTAATTAATTAAGCATTCTTAAGCATATTTTCTGGAATAGTATGTAATGAGAGAATTATTGCGTTAACAAACTCTAGGTCATAGTAAATTAATACATTAATAATGAATGCTTTTTTTATTATAAAAAATTGAACACAAATTTCCCTCTTGAGTGTCCTTTTGTTATAATGTGTAATTTTGAAAATATGTAAGACACAATATTTGTTCTATTCCAGTTTCCTGAAAAAGGGTTAAAATAGATGTTACGATATGCAAGAGCTGGAAATAATTTTTTAGGAAGTTCCAACTCATGTCATGATTGTCAGGAAATAAGTTTCAGTTTCTTAGTAGCAAGTTCTTTTTTTACATTTCGAGTTTCTTGCTTGTTGTTTTAAATATTCTTGTTGCTCCTTTTTTTTAAAACTATCTTATTTATTTATATAAGGTGAAATTGTTAAAATATTAACTGTGGGTCTATATGACTTATATCATGATTTAAAACAGTTTGGAGATCTTATTGATTCAAAAACCACAAAATAAGTAATAAATGGATATAAGCGTCAAAGAAAAAATAATAATAAACATTTGAGGCAAGATGACGAGATCATCAACTTGACCTCGATCATTTTACCTAGGCTGGAAACCTTAAAAGACCGATTTTTTGTAAGATTAACAATAATAAGATATAAATTATAACAAATTTCGAACAATCATATATATTCCCTGCTAGTCAGTTTGATCTTACGTTGCAAACATTGTTAATTACAGCACATCAGTCAAAATACACGAGCATCATCATGAATGAAATGAATGCAGTGGCTTTGTTCTGTGAATATATAGCGTCTTTTAATGTGGGACCGTAGCTGTATCCAAAAGATAGTGAAGTAATATGAACGCAAAGTGATTTTTTTTTTATCTAGTTCAGTTTCTCAACTTGCCCCGATTTTCTTTCTCATCTTTCTCATCTCACTGGGTATTACAGCGAAGGATAATAGCAGATAAGACACATGCAGCTAACCTGACAAGAAAATGGAATGAAAGTATGTAGTTCAGAGTTATAGTGCACATTAAAATCGAAAATATGGATACAAAGTGAATAAAAAATTCCACATTAAATACGATGCAAAATAAACAAATAAAAAGAAGAGGATAAATAAAAACATGAATGAATGAATAACATTATTACTAATAAGGAATGCATCATATATACACAAATGAGTACCGTACAAGAGAAAAGAACAACAAATCATATTATTTGTTCGAAAAAATATGATTGAGTCTATGTTAAAACATATTAAAAAGGCAATTTCAGTGAAAGAATACTCAACAAACTATTAAAATGTTTGATTATTTCTCTGTTTTTGTTTATATTTGTTGATTTTAAATTGTCTTGTTACTTTTATGAGACTGCTTTTAACACATTCTCGTTAAATTAATTTTAAAAAAAACTGTAAAATTTATTTTTATTACAATATGTCTGTTTTATTACAGTTAATAAAAAATTTAAATGAAAATTTTTTTAACTAAATACTTTAATGTTTAGATGATATTCTTTAAAAGTAAGTAAGTTTCAAAAACTCAAGTGTCCAAAAGAAAATGTGAGCCATTGTACGTTGAAATCCAAAAGAATGTTATCCCTCACAACGCATAAATTACTTTTGAAAAGAAATAACCAATTTTTTTCATGGAACTATAAAATGCATTCTATTATTCTATTAAAAACTGTTTAATGTGCTTCTTACATTTATAAATAGTTTCTTAATTTATTTTACGGTTAATACAACTTTTCAAAAATAATTTTCAATGCTAAAAATTTTAAGCCCATATTTCTATGAGTATAACAACTTGTGTTGCTAACGTATGATTATCAGAGAAAGACTTTAATAGAGTAGTAATTATAGTAACACATAATTAATGTACTGCATATAGAGTTTAAAAAGAAAATGGCTAAGATGATTTAAACGAATTTGAAATATCATTTTGGCCCACTTATATATGTTTTTCCAACAGCTGTAAAATATTTTGACAACACTTATGTCCTAATCACCTAATTTTAATCATTCAAGTATTATTATCATTTAAGCTTTTCATCCACTGAAATTTCTGGAATAATCAGTTGCATTGTTTAATAGAAACATCACTTTCATAATCATTCCAAAACGCTTTCTTTTAAGCACTTCAATATATCTATACTATATCAATATTATATCTATATATATATAAAATAAATAACTAAAAGTAATTTCTTTCAAAATGTGCTTTCTTCTTTTTTGGCTATTTGTAAACGTATTAGGAAATGAATATGCAGCTGTAAAAGTTCATTTGGGGAATTTTTTTGCGAAATTTAATATTTATATATTTGAATTATAATATTGCCGCACAAATCATCATAATTTAACATTCACCGTGGCTCAAGCGGCAGAGTATTTAATTTCTGATCGGCAAGTCCATGTTTTGAATCCCAACCGTGATGTTTTATCCAAAGACTGGAATTCTTTTATTTAAAATACCTATTGTTGATCTAACTAAGACCTGAAAGATTCTAGATTTTTCTTAAATATTCAAACAGTATTATTGTAGAACATTCTATATAGGTATAAAAACTGAACCCCATCAGGATTGGATAAGTTCCCAGTCTCGTACTGTTGTGTGGTGCTTCGTTCTAATAAATCTAATTGTTTGTTTAAACTAACGGCATAGCTCTTTACATCTTCATGACAATATTATATTTTTTTTCAAAATTCATATTCATCTTAAATGACACATATGGGTTTAAATTAAAATTTTCATAACGATAATTTTTAACACTGAAAAAAGGTATTAGATTTTGTCGCAAATTTGCAACAGTGTTTGATATTAATATGTTTCTTATGATATGAAAGAAAAGTAAATATTCGAATTACAACTACTTTGAATTAGTTAATCCAGCTAATTTTACTGAAATGTGACAATTATTGAATTTAAGTAGATTTGCTCCATGACATTTTCCAGATTCATTAAAGGATATGAAACCAATGACTCATACAAGACATCGTTTTGACCCGCTTTATTAAAATAGTTGAAGTCTTTGTAATTTAATACTTTAAGTCAAAGCAATATTCAATTTTAAAACAACAAAGTCGAAACTCTACCACCAGATCATTTTTTTTTGGATGCGATGCTTTTAGAAGCAGAGGAAATAAGCTACATCATGTAAAGATTGTTTAAGAATACCACTGTTAGCTAAATTGATGTATTCGATTGCAAAAAAAAAATAAATAATGATTATTATTATTTGCCAATGGATTTTAAAACCTTCTGCACTTGTGCGCATGCGTTAGGATGAGTTCAATTCGTCAAAATAGGGGCGAGAGGAAAGTTGAAAGGAGGAGATGATTACATTTAATAATAAAGTAAACTTGGATTACTCGCGGGTTGAATTAAAATAATACGGTTAGAAACTAAATGATATTCATATACACGTGAAAAAAAATTGGACAAAAATATCTAATAGGATGAAAATCAAGGTCAGAGAATGATGAAAAATCCCAGAAATACGCTCATCCATCCACATCTCACCCTTTAGTGAGATAGAATTGTCGAAAAGTGGTCGTCTCAGGATATTAAAACAAACAGCATATTCTTTAAATGTGACGATTTTGTTTATTTCTTTAGAATGATAAACGAAATTAGTACTTCCCTATAGTCAATACACGACTTCCAAACTTTACTTCTTCTTCTATTCCTTGATCAATTTTTATTTTTGAGTGTCTTCTATTTTCATATCTCTCATCTAACCCACTTCTTTATGAAAAGAAGTTTTTATTAATAATATTTAGAGTTGGGGCTAACTTAAAAATCAAAAACTCGAATTGATTTATTAACATTTGTAGATTTATTTGCAATTTTACATTAATTATATTTTTTAGGAATAATAATATTAGCTTCCTGTATCCTAAAAAATGATAATAGTTGTCAACTAACTTTTCATGATCTTATGATGACAGTTTATAGTTATTCATCGTGATAGTCAATTACTCAAGAGCAGTGTGATGAGAGGAAAGGTGGATATTTTACAGTGGAGGACAATTTCAATGCCATCTTTACTCGGTATCATAAGTTCAAATGAAGATGGATATAATCGCATTTCCGGAATTGTGTACACTTATTGCAATAGTATTAACAAAACGAACATGTTCTTCCCACAAGTTCTTTGTTCCTGAAAGATATTAAATATTTTATTGTTTTAATACTGATTTATTGTACTCTTAGTGCTTTTCAAAATGCTTTCAGGCTTGCATATTGCAAATGTGAATATGAAATTCTATAATTTTTTTTTCTTCTTTCCTTTCTCTTGTCTGCCAACACCAATGTTATTTTTGAGTAATCCAAACTAGTTTCCTCCAGGGATAAATGTACCACATGTCGGAAACTTCTGCTGTAGTAAATAAAGCCTCAACCATCATTCATTCACCATTTCGTGAAGTAGTCAATGTCACAAATAATTTTTCTTTCTAGGGTCCTGGTGAGAGCTGCGGGGGAATGTATAATTTAGCAGGTATCTGTGCTTGGGGCTATTTCTGTGAGCCCCATCCAAAGTATCCGCAACTCCCTGGCATCTGCGTCAAGTACTGAAGAGCACTTCATGCACCAATCTCATAATTTTTATGGCCATCCGAAGAATTTCCATCCAACGTTGATGCTGCGGTTGTGTCTTGTACTGAAGATCTCTCTAATGCATCATCATTGTTTTATTTTATGACTTTAATAAAGTTTTCATACATTTGCTATTCATTGTTTGTTTTATTGAAAGAAATGTTCTGTCAAAAGAATTTAAATTTTTCGCAAAATTATATTTGGCGTTAATTTTTACTGCGAGCATTTAGGATACTGGAAAAATTAATAAAACATTTTCCAATTATTTTAAATTAAAAGGAAATGATTGAAATGATTTATTATTGATTACTAAGGTTTTTTTCTATCCAAAATTTTATAAATAATGAGCATATTTGAGTGCTAATTATATTCATCCATTTGAAACAAAATTCAAACCTGAAAGCGACGATCTTTCTTTAAGTAAGATGATATATCTGTCGCTTGAATGGCGTGGGGTGATGGTTATTGAGATGGGCCGGATATTTAATTTTCCACCTCCCGGTACGCCAAAGTATATCAGTTCGCATGTTCATGTTCAGTTTTTACATGAAGAGGTCGAATTTGTATGGTATGTACTGTTCATGAAAGACTAGCTTAAAGTAATGCAGTAAAGATAATGATTCCTTTGGTCCCTTTTTCCAAACAATAAAGAACATATTGTGTATATTTTTTCAAATAGGCTATTTAAAAACAATGAGGCAAATTTTGAAAGATAAATCTAGTTTATAGAAACGAGATATTTTTATAATGGAACACGAAGTTGCAAACCAGAAGAATGACATCTACAGGGGCTCTTTGTAAATAAGTTAAATGAAAGGAACACATACACCAGATAAAATGAAAACACAGATTTAAATGCAACACAAATTTACAGTAGTATAACAATATAGTTGTACAAATAACATTATAACAAGACGTCCCCAGCATGACTGATACAGTTGTTAATAGGATTCAATACCAGCAACAAACATTTGGAGTACTTAGCACGTTTATTGGCAATCATGCGAAATGAAACAAAATTCCAATTTTCAGCTTCGTTAATGAACGTGTTAAATCTCCTTGTTTTATCCCGTTATTCATTGTGTGAATCGCCTGCGATTCACACCTTCTATCTAAAGAAATATTCTTTTCTCTACTTCAGTTAAGAGATAGTAAAGAAGTA
Source organism: Argiope aurantia (assembly GCA_026543865.1). Lineage (NCBI taxonomy): Eukaryota > Metazoa > Arthropoda > Arachnida > Araneae > Araneidae > Argiope > Argiope aurantia. The sequence continues at coordinate 155,903 of JAPMOR010115499.1, read as the reverse complement.
AACATCTTATTAGATAGTAGTCAGAATCACAGACATGATTCATGACAACGAAAATGTTAAAGTAAGTTCGAAGGAATTACAATGTGGAGATATACTCGCTTCACATGTTTTGTTCATGCACCAACGTTATTTATCCTTCTTCTTATAGTATTATAAATTTGTATTCCATTAAATTTTATGTTTTAAATTTTTGTCTGGTGTAGCCTTTCCTATTTTAAAATTCACTGGCAAAAACTCTTGTAGCTGTTATTTTTTCAATTTTAAAACCGGGCTCCTGTACATGCCTCAACTAAATGATTCTGCATGCCTGCTTATTCTTAAATTTTGCCACGTGATTTTAGAATCATTCTATATTTTTGATTGAATGGAGCAATATCTCAAAACTCTAATCTGGTAGCTCCTCCGGATGAGCGCATTCAAGCAACAAGGATCCCATCGTATCTGTGTTAATCATACCATAATATTTGACGGTGATGGGCAGTCTCAGAAGTGATGGATTGCCACTGTCTTTTAAGAATCGATTGGTGGCGAGAGATGCATACATTTACCACTACATAATCTTGGGAGAAACAACTTAGTAAGAAAACAAATAATATGCAAGGAAGGCAACAGTTGAAGCCAGCCGCAAATGATGCATATATTACAAAGCGTGAAGATTCGCATGTAAAAAAATAGTTTAAAAGAAATGTTTATATGCATGCTTTTACGTAAGTTTATATAAGAAAAGAAACAAATTAGAAAAGAAACAATTAAAACAAAATTATAAAAATGGAAATCAACACGATGCTATCCGAAATTAAGACAGCACGCCGATTAAGGGAAATAAAAGCAAGAAGGATGATAGGCATCAGAGTTAATAGAGGAGCTGAAAACCGGGCAAGGAAAAACTATAAAGGAGAAAACTATTTTACCTATACCATCTATACTTATTATAAAGCTCAATGTGTGTGTGTTGGCGCTCTACAGGCCAGACCATTCAACCTACAGCTACCAAATTTGGCACGTGTATACCTTGGAGGCCGGGAATGTGCACCTGGGGGTTATTTTTTCGAATTTTTAATTAGAATTTTATTTATTTAAAAATTAAGCGAAATTTTGGCGTGTTTCTGCTATAACTTCCGAAAATATTACCGCACAAAAAGATTTTTACATGAAGTTAAAGATCAAAAATTTATCTTTTAAATGATACCAATGTTTTAATCTTAAAATTAAATTTCTATTTTTAATGAATTTTTAAATAAATATTTTAACTATATTTTTCAACAATTTTTTTCGTACAAAATAAAAATAAAATTTAAGCTGCACGAGCACATTTCGCATTCATGGGAAAAGATTAGCTTTCTTCAAAGTGTTGCCATCACATTGATTAAAGCTCCAATTAAAAATAAATTAAATCTTTTTGGAAATGAAATCTGCAAAAATATAATTTTCGGCACGTGTCTGTAGGAAATGAAACAAATAAGAAATATTATTTTTTCTAAAATATAAATTCAAGAAAAATTATTTTATGATCTTTTACACTCTCTATATTATTAATACAATAAATCAGTTTTATTTTAAGGCAAGTTTTGTTTAATATGAACAGGATATCCATTCAAATCAGGGCCACACAGCTAATTTGTAAACCTTTAGTAAGACACAGATCTGCTAAAATGGTCTAAATGGAAAATGATTATATTTTATGTAACTTGATTCAATAAATGCTCTAATAAATAACGAATTTTTGATTTTACATAAAGCTTCTGCTATGGAAATCACGATTAACAAAATGTTCTTGAAACACTAATATTTTAAATAAAAAGAGTTAATTTCCAATCAACTAAATCAATCACTTAAACTGACTGATTTATGAAAATTTGAATATCACTATTCAATAAAAAAAAGGATAATTTTAGATATTCCATCGATCGTTTCAAAGAAAATACGTCAATCAGCGCGCAGATTAATTGGCCTAGATTATGAAAATGTTGAGTTTTTCTAAATTTTTAACATTCAAAGTTTCATAAACCAGTCTTAGTTGATCGTGGAAAATAGAAACATTCATTCATTTTTTTAAAATTTGGTGTGTCCAGAATATTTCTCAGAATATGATACCTTACTGCATTAAATTTAGACTGCATAATTTTTGAAATATACTTATAGGCCTCAACAAAATAATATTATTGATTTAATTTCAATCCTTTTGAAAGCAAAACTAAAAACTGCATTTTATGCTGAATCTGAGAAATTTTTGTTGAATTATTCTTTGAGATATTACATAAATTATGAAAAATATTTTGTAGTTTACATAAGACTTAAATACCGAGCGATTCTGTTTGCAATACTCATATTCAATAATAATAATAATAAATAAATAACAATAAAGATGATAAATAAAAAAACGATTGGTTTTATTAAAAAATATCTTTATATTAATTGCAATTTCATCATTTCCACTTTAAATTAAAGTTGAAGTTTTACCGGAAATGACAACAAATTAGCAAAATATATATAGTAAATTGAACGAAACGGTCTAAGCAACAGTATAAGTTTGGCATGACTATCAAAATTTGAAAATTAAGAATGTTTTGTTTGAGAATCTATTAAGAGACCAGTTACTTAAAATATTCAATTGAAAATTGTAGCGAGCGGTAATACTGGCGAACCGGCTGGTCGTCAAAGGCGGCTAAGAAGCAATAAAAACTGGATTAATTAGTCTATTGGTCCTTCTGTAAAAATGCATAAAACTATTATATAAAAATAAAAAATAGTATTTCTTCTCTGAATATTTAACAACCCATTTTCTGCTAAATTTTAAAGGTTTATATATAGCAGATGTTCAATTTGAGAAAATTTAGGAAATCCATAGAACATTGACTAGAGGACAAAGTATTCAAGCATATTAATTGATATATATATATATATATATATATATATATATATATATATATATATATTTATATATTTGGTATTTTCTGAAAGTCGATGATTTTTGCCCCTTAATCTAAGTTTTTGAATTACCACTCACAGGACAACGAAATGAATGCTTGATACTATGAACCAAATTTTCGAACATTTTTCTTGATAAGAAAAAAGATTTTCGTGTCGAGTTATATCAAATATAATATTATATTATCACTTGACTTCATAGTTATCAATCATTGAATCATTCGATAAGGAAAAAATCTCATATATACATATTATATCACGTTCGAATATTTAGTTATTTTGCAGATACTTAAAGGTATCGAAATCCATTACAAGACATTCCCCCCCTTTATCAATTATAAATCTATTACCAAATATGAATTTGGTAATATAATAGTATTTACCAAATATGAATTTGTGTAATATTAGGCTATTAAACTTTTTCAAGCTATAATCTTCGGTCAGAAAAAGATAAGTGATTCTTTATCAAAATGGAAACTTCTTGTATTCCAAAGTGAATGTATGTCGGAAAATAAAATATACTACAAACAAACAAATTTGGTTAATATAGCTATTTACGAATTTAAAGGAAATTTTTCATATCAACATAATCTTTCTTTAAACTTAAGTAAAAAATCTCACTGAATCACATTGTTAATTTTTAAGGTCCTATATATTTAGAAAGGATCACATAGTTAGAAAAACTTGATATAATGAACATTTTTCGAAAGACAAATTATATTTAAAACCTCACAAAATTGTCAAACTGCTATAGTAAGACATTTTAGATCTCATTCAACTGAAAAAAATAACATCACAACTTCTGGGAAAAGTATTCTTATTAGAAACTGAAATGGCACATGTTTGTAGGCATATTCCAAAATTTTTTTTGCATGAAGCATTTTTCTTTTGGAATCAAATGCATGAATAATTAGTTAAAATGATTCTATATTGATTTTATGAAATGTATTTTTTACTTTAAAGGACTTAATAAAGGAATTCCCAGATTAGTAAAATTTTAACTGTAAGAGTAAGCAACTGAAAATAAAACTAAGTAAATGCAATAAGAATGATTTTTAGTAATCGAAAAATTGTCATCATGGATCAGTGTTTTTATCGCAATCACCTAATGCACTCGCCCACTTATCGGTTCAGGATAACAGAAATATTTTAATGGATTATAAAAATTGTTTGCATCAAATATTTTAAAGGATTATAAAATAAGCTAATGCATTCATCTGCTTATCGATTCAGGCTAACAGAAATGTTTTAATGGATTATAGTAGAAACTGTATAGAAATGTTGGATCTAACAGAAAGATAAGAAAATTGCCATTATTATATTATATAATAATTGTGGAATATTCGAATCAAAGAAAAGTTTGGAATTGCAAAATACACGAATTAAAATGTATTAGTTTTAAGTAAAAAATAGTTCTAAAATAAAATAATTCATTCTTCTAAAAGGTAATTACAATTAATTTCGAACAGTCAAAATGAGAAAATTTCAACAATGGCATAATAAGGAAAGCTAAAATTTAAAATAAATTATCCTAAACAAAAACAGCAAAATTGCATAAAATTGTTATCTACCTTCAACCCAATCTTGGATTGTGCTTAGCTACTTATTAAGTTAGTTTAATTAATGCTCCATGCTTTCCCTCAGAATTCATTTGAAAGTAAGAAAACGATTGCAATACAAAAGATATTGGAATTTAAAAGTTATTAATTTTGAATGAATGCAGCACATCTTTTTTAATATTGATAATTAATTTGAAAATGTAACAAAAATCTGACATCATCAATAGTATTAAGTAGATCTGTCTTAACAGTGGTACTCCGTGGACAGAAGCCGGAAAGTGTCGCTGTATTTTATCATCTCATTCTCTGCATACACTCATCTACTTACCGATTCAGGTTAATTAATGCATTACAACGCCTTATGGAAGTAGTAGTCCAGTCGAAAAATTCCAAACCGATCACAATCATCGCCGTTATCAGGTTTCCAGCCGGTGGCGCCTCCTTTTTTCGAGAAACCGCAGAGCGATATCGCTTCGTGTCTGATCTCAATACGACAAGACTCGCCTCTGAATCCGTGGACTCGACTGCGATTTCAGTGAAGACTCGAACTTTCAACCTTTGCGTGAAATTTGAACCCTGCAGCAGCAAGCATTGTAGTAGAAAGTTTGGTTTCTCTTTTCTAAGGGCCTCCAGCTGACTGATGAGATCATGAACCAACAAGAACATCACCAACAGCTCGTTACTTCTGGCGTGTTGGTGGGACCACAGGGGCACGCGGTGGTCACTGGTCACCCGCTGGGAAACAGTGTCATCGTGCAAGCCACCTCGCTGGCAGCTCTCAACTCTATAGTAGGAGGGGGAGGTGAGATTTTCATTTATTTAAACACAAAAGAAAGAAATGCCAAATATAGAAAAAAAGATATCGCGGTGAAGCGATGTCGAAAAAAGTATCTAAACACGCTGTTCTTTACCAACCACACCCCCAGCCACACTATCACTGTTCTAACACTTTATCAAACACCTTAGGGGTGATTCTGTAAGTTGAATGTTTGTGTTGTTTGTTTTCATATTCTAATATGAAGTGATTTAATTCCACGCTCCAATTTTTAGAACAAGTAGCTTGTGCATATACTTAAAGAATTTAGTTGTTTTTCAAATATTGAAGGTATATTATTTTTCAATGATAATTTAAATATGTTGTATATAGATTTATAAGTTTTGTTATTGATATTAGAATTTAATTCACAGATATAATGTGTCTATTGGAAAGCCAATTAAGAGTTTCAGAAATTGCATTGGTTCTTCCAATATTTGCAACTTCCTCATAATTAAAAGTCCAATACTATTCTTACTTTAAAATTTTTTGTTTAATTTCAGAATACATTTCGAATAGAAGTAAAATTTTAATGAAATTCTCTTTTCATGAAAATTAAAATTAAAGGCTATGAACACGGGAAAAGAAAGAAAATTCTTTCTAGTAACTTTGCCAGTTACAAAAATAATATGAAAGAAAAAGCGTTATTGATTAAAGCATTAAATGTCTGATGTTTTTTCCCCATTTTGCTTTTACTTTTTAGTCAAACTGTAGGTATGTATTCCAACTTCAAAAATATACAATTGAAATACAGATTCTTTTAAAATTACCCATAAACAATTTTAAATTTCATTCATTTACACATGCTTTTCAGTACAAAAAGGAATTGATGCCGTGCAGTGCAACTTAGAATTTATCTCTTTTTAGAGGGAAAAAATGTTGAAGTTAATAATTCTTCTTTTCCAATATTAACGCTTATCTTACATAAATGTTTGGCTATTATTTATAAACATATTTTAATTGTATTGCAGTTAATATAATATAATCGAAGAGTAATTTGCGATTCAGTGTTTTAAGAAATAAGTTACATTTACAACAACCGATTTTTTATCAAAAGTTATCGGAAATAGAAAGTATTTCTTTTCGATTCACTTTTAAAAAGCATTAATTTTTAAAATAAGAGTGAAAACAGGAGAAGAAAAAAGATTGAAAAGATTGCCGCATTTGATCATTTGAATTGAGCATTTGATTGCCGCAAGAATTTGAGCATTAAGAGTCTAGAGATTTAATAACGTTAATTTGAAATTTTGCGGTCACTTACTATCAATTGATACGTTCCATTCTATTACGATCCCTATTTATCGATGTCTATAGTATATGCTATATTTCGGTCTATTGAATTTTTAACACCGAAATTAAAATTCTGTTATGTGACACATTGGACATTTGGTAAAAGCTGTTATCGTACAGCAAATAATACAGCGAATGATTCATTCATTTACACGTGTTATCATGGTGCATTACATTATCACATGGAAAAAATTTAGTACGCTTTATTTCTGTTGATAACATTTGTATATTGCTATGTATATAAGAAATGACTCGAATTATTTGGTTTGACATGAGTTTTATTCGTCGTTTTCTTCATTCTTGAAGAAATTATTTTATTCCGCAATGAAATAGAGCAACTCACTTTTAAACATAAAAATTATGGCAATATGCTCATAAGCATTGTCATTTCTGTGTAATTTTCTGTGATTATTTGGAAAATTGATTTGTATCTTGAATATACTCCTTTTGGTGATAGTTATTTTCGATTCCATATACAGCTAACAATACTTAGTGAAAGCTTTGTTTTTTATCTGATTTTCATTTGATTCCTAGTGTTAATTTAAATTAGTCAAAAAATTTAGACGCTAAAATTGTTTTTAAATTGTTGTTTATTTAGAGCAAAGAGTTTTATTAGATACAATATATAACTTAAATCAAAACTTGTAAGAAAATATACCCATATTCAACAATTAAACGGTACCCTTCCCTTTAAAACTCAACAATGTCAATCAGTCTGAGCCGGATGAAGTATTTTACCTACAGACAAAACTGAAATATTCTTTGGCAATTAGACATTCAAAACAATAGTTAAATAAAGTACGGCCCTAAATTATATGCAAGAATTGTTAAGTATGTTGCATAAGAAATAAGCAGAATTTGGGCATAAAATAAGCACTGAATTTAAAGATGTGCCAGATTTTAAATATGTTATGTATGAAATAAAATTACTTTATACAACTCTTCTCTCTTAATAATCACCAAAAAATTAAGAAAATGTTATATTATTTCTAGACACGTTTCATAAAAAATTTAAAAAATTACAAAAAATATAATGATTATTAGATAGATATTCTTAAGGAATAATTGATGTCAAAGAAATACAAATAGATGAAAATATTATTAAGTAAATAATATTAAAATACTATTATTATATCAAAATATTATTATTATATTACGTTTATTCTATAATTAATTTAAAACATGAATATAAATAAAAGTAATGAATTAGAAATGCATTTTAAAATAGTATTTTTTTTTTCAACACTTCCCTTGAAAAGTATTAAAAAGTATATTCCATTTTACCTATTAAATAGAAATAGCGAGTTGAGTTATTCTGTTTTAAAATCTCAGCTAAATTATTTTTTAGATTTTTTATTTTTATTATGTCTTAAATTTTATTTTATAATATGTTTTTGTATTTTCTCAGTTTGATAATTTTCAATTTATGTTAGAAATGCGAAATGAGAGGTTATTTTAAAATTCCTGCAAATGATTTCAGTTAGATTTAATTTGATTTAAATATAAGCATATTTGTAAATGAATTATGTGGTGACAAATACTTTAAACTTCCTGAAAGCAAAGTCATGGCAATGTGATTGAATATTCATTGCGGTTTGTTTATAAAGCAAAAAAATGATGCATCATGTTCATGAATTGTAGACTGTCTCGTGAGTTTTGCTATAATTGTAAATAAAATAAATATTAAATTCCTACATATATTCTTTATCAAATGCATGTTCAATCACACATATATATATATATATATAAATGTTTCTTTTTAAAAAGCATTCTAATTGATTTAATTTATTGTCATAAGTTTTGTAAGTAAATCTGTTTTGTAAATTATTTACTTACAAAAGCAAATTATTTACTTACAAAGAAAATATTCGTTCTTTGAGCTGTAATGTTTTACTTTAGTAACAAGCCTTTTGATTAAGAGAAAAGAACGATTCATTTGTGCAGAATTTTATATCAAGTATTTCTAATGCGTAGTTTAGACGTAAGGTGTTATTTTAAAAGGACAGCAAATTCTGTGAGTTCAAAAACGTTGTTTAGTTTTAATTATTCAAGAAAAATTGCTAAAGAGCATGTTAAGGCACCAGTAAGCATGAAAATCGTAAAATAATTGAAGGTTATTTTTTAAAAATAAAACTGCCTACAAACCTTCTTCAGAGTGCATCTCAATGCATAACGTCAGAAGAAAAATTACTTGAAATCTTTACAAAAATAAGGCATACTTTACAGTAAATATACTTTACAGTATATTTACTGTGATGTATAAAAAGGATTATAATATCAAGAGAATGCTATTATATGCATCATGATGATATGCATAAGTAATAACTTTTGAAATGTAACAAAATGTAATATCATTCTCAGAGGTAGTTATGGATATTCTTGTTCATTAAAATTAATAAAGCTTGTTGTGGGATAGAGACTAAGACGAAGATAATATTCAAATATATCTAAACTCATTTTTAATCGATGAAAGATTTACTGATTACAGTGACCAGGTAGAGTATTGATATCTCTAAGAGCATGTTGAAGTGCAATTATAATAGGAGGCTAAGTATTTTTGTATTGGAACAATTCTCCAATTAATCCTTTACGAACAGCGTCACAGAGAGTTGTATCATCATTCTGATATAAATTTGCATTCACTTGTTTGATGTTTTCTGAATATCAAACCTTCCTTAAACATTAATACTGTGGAATGGCAGGCTGTATCTGAAAGTATGAGAGCAAGGCCACTTTGTGACGGTGCTTTCTTACCATATAACTGTTCATCGCTTGAAATATTCACCAACATTATTACCATGCATTCGGAATTCCATGGTGTTATCAAATCGTTATTAAAGACAGCTTTTGCACTTTGAATGAGTAAATGGTATATCTGCCATTAGATGTTTGGAACATAAGCCATAATTCAATAGTTAGTTTGTAATTGTCAGCGAAGTAATTCCATAATCTTGTGATTGTTCGAATGTTCTCCACCGACTCATATTTTGTACTTTTATCGTTGTATTCTAAATTAACATATCTTCTTTGTGATATTTTAATCTAATGTTCGTGTGAGCTTATCAAAGAAATTTCCTTGTCAATCTTACAATTCTATGTTTTTCAAGGTTTACTCTTTCAGATGCATATGGCGCAGTGTAGCCAAATATGTCTCTTGCTCCAGTAAAACACACAAAAACCAAATTTTCAGATGCATATTTTTAGATGCCTTTAATATAATTTCCTTTGAGAAATTTATATACCGTTAACTAACATTTCTTTCAGAGCTTTATTTAGTCACACTATTTACTATAGATATGAAACACAAGGTAATTAATTCATTGTACATTTATCTCAGGGAAACTCAAAACTCACTTATTATAGAGTTTAAACTTTACTTTTGATAGAATAAAAGGAAAAGTAATTTATAAATTTAAATGCCTTGCTGGTATTAGAATTTTATTTTTGAAGAGAAGTAGTGTATTTGCTTTTGAAGTATTTCTTTGTTATTCAACAGGAGAAACCGGCTACTCGCGACCTATCAATTGGTAACTATTTGCTTGCTGACTAAGCTACAGAATTAGAATTAATTGTTTTAATGAATTAGGATTACGCCTAATTCCATGGTCTCTGATTTGGAAACTGATATAGTATTTGGAAATGGACATAATTCATACTCGATTGACACATGCCAAGCACGTGACGCCAATTTAATTCTGAAATCCACTCTATATCTCACAAGAAATAAAATAGCTTGATGTCACACCATGCCATAGGATCCCACAGCTATGTTTGTCATGTCGTTGTTTCTTCTCCTGGATTTAAAGATACTAATTAAAATTAAAATTAACTTAATGATGTTTTTTCTTAAGTTAATTTTAACTTGGGAATTTTAATCTTGGTATTTTAAAATTTAAATTTCCATTGAAATGGTTTATGTGTACTTGGATTGTTATGATTAGGTGTTTGCTAAACATTTTTCGCTACCGTCATGATTTTCTATAGCTTTATTTTGTGAATTTTCCTCGGAAATGAAGTTAAAGAACTAATTATTCAACCTAGTTCCAATAATATTAGAAAACAAAATTCAAAATATTTGATCTTTTTTATATGAATTTTTTTTATTTCTTTAAAATTCCAACAGGATAATATTTTCAGACTGCATACTGTCTATAAATTGAGCGATGCAAACACCATACAAATTAGTTTTATACAATAGGATACTGGATGTACAGCTACCAAATTTGGCAGATAGTTATTTTTTTAGTAGAAGATGAGCGCTAAGCATGGATTTTTCATTTCTGATTTGATTTTCTTATTTAAAAATTAATCAAAATTTTAACCTTTTTTTTGATAGCTTCGAAACATAAAATTGCACAAATAGTATTTTAATACTACTTTAAATTTAAGAAATTAGCTTCCAATGATACTAATTTTATTTCTATACAAATTTTTCACTTATTTTTAATATATTATTAAAAATATTTTTAAGTACATTCAACATCGTATAATACTTTTCATTGTTTTGATTATTAGATCTATACCCATGTACGTTGTGATGATAATACAAATTTTTTTATGTGCATTATTAATGCTATAATTAAAAGTAAATTTTAAAAATAAAACAGACAAATCAAGCCAAAACAATATCATTTTGTACTATTTTGGGCTAGAAGTTCGAATCTCCTTTAATTTTTTATACATATAATGCTACCAAAAATTTCAAAAACAAACTGTAATAAAATATAAATTTTTAATTACAGCATTAATAGCGCGCATTTTGGGGTTGCATTCATATTATAAAATATTAAACACTTGATAAAGTTTAATTTATTAATAATATTTTTAAAATCGGACAAATTTTTAATTAAGTGCCTGTTTTAACCTCTCTTTAAAATATTGAACGATAAATCCTCTTCCTAAACTGATTAATTTGTTTTACATTTACATGAATTTCAAAAATGAAGTACGATAAATTCTTTTTTTAAATAAGACATTAACTTTATATTTTATATTTTTATTTTCATTTCTTACAAGCAGTTCTGAATATTTAAAAAAATTTGTTTAAATAAATCCTATTTAATCTCTCGCGCAAAAACTGTTTCAAATAGAAATACCCTGTAAATAAAATTTAATGAAAAGTTTTAATTTTTTATTTATGCAAAAAATAAAACTCAAACATTGAAAATAAATAATATGCACGTAATAAAAATGCGGTTCTGTACTAAATGTTTTAAATTCCAAAATTTTTAGGAAAAGTTAAAAAACTGCAGTAAAAAAACATTAAAAAGAGATTCAAATAATTTTTTCGAATGAAAAGCTGAATCCCTGACGTTTCAAATGACAAGGACAAAACGTTTAAAAGTTTCGGGAGTCTGATTTCGATTGCTGTATTTTCGTGCTCTATGTCGCTGAATAAGATATTCTACTGGAATTCATTGAAGCTCGGCTGACTGTTCATTTTCAAAATAAAGCAACGAATTTAATCAGTGGTTCAATGACATTTTCATTCTTGGTTTGTCAAATGGTTGTCAGAATGTGAAAACAATGTATCACTTCAACCTAAAAGATTAGAAGCAAGACATTTTATCACTTCTAATGCTTAGTCTCCAGTGCTGATGCAAATTTACTATCATGAGCATAATTTTAATTCGTAATGTTCATTGAAGTTAATAGTATAAAAGTAATTGTTGACTAGTCCATATTAATACTGTTAAATCTCAGTTATTATTATTATTTTTTTTTACACCGAACTAGGAAAAGAACTTTTGAATTTCGAAAAACTTCGTTTGAGTAGTTAATTACATATTTTTTAAAGGTATGTGTGTGCAACTGTAACATATTCGGTTGACAAATTAGGTCTCCAAATTCTATTTTGTTATCATACTTCTCGTACATATTTATTTACAAGTTTCTTTATTTGCTCTTGAGAAAACGATAAAAAAGTAGGTAGAAATAAAAGAAAAAAAATGCCGATGGATGAATCTTTTGCGTTTTTATTAAAATGAATTGCAATTACCGTTTACCCTATACGGCAAAAGGCAATTTGGAAAGAAACTGACAATTTATTTCAGAGAAATGGGAAGTTATCGATAACGAAAATCGTCAAAATTTGAGTTCCAGTTAAAGTGGATTTCTTTTTCCTAAGTTAATATTATATCTGATATAAAATTTATTATACATAGAAAGAATGAGCATTTTTCATTATAAAGCAACATAAATATATTTGTTTCTTAATATATTTATTAACAAATTGAAACTGATATGATAATCTTCTAATTCGTAACTACAAATTGGTACTTTTAAAAAAGATTTAAAGATTCTGCATAAAATCATTCCAAAATCAGCATATATAAATTAAATAATTAAAGTTAATTTGTATTCGCTTTAATGTATTTAAAAAATGTAAATGCACCCAACTTGAAAATCTGAAAAATGCTTAGTATTTTCCATAATAAATAGCAGTTTAAAAATACATTAATACGCAGAAATAGATAAAAATAGGTTTAACAAATGCATAATATTTGTGAATATTGTATATAGATGGAATAAAAAGCATTTTATATATGCTTATCGAAATTTGAAACAAACTTGCTTTGAGAAAATGAAAAAATACCGTATCTTTTTATCACAGAGATTTCTATTAACTAATTTTTTAAGTTAATGTGTGATTTATCGGCTTTTCAAACCTATATATATAGTATACGTTTGTAACCTGAAAATGCCGTCTATTCTATGGATCTAGAATTAAAAAGTTGGATGTTTTGAAGATGCAAAACTGAACTCGGCATTAGAAATAATAGTACGACAGTTGCATTTAATTGTTAATCTTATTATCAAGCATAAGTGAATGATAAAGTTAATTTTATATTCTATGTACATTTTAAAATAGATAAATAATGAATTTCTCGATTTTAAATTTTTTTTATCCTGGTTATTATTGAGTGCATAGATAATTTGTTTGTAAAAAATATAAAGGTAGGTATAAAAATAATGGAAACACCTGCAAATAAAAGTGACATTCAAGAATGTGCTTCGTAAGCCTGAAATTATAATTCTACCTACTATTTTTTTAATATAAAAAGTATAAATATTGGTAATATGAGGTAGTTTTAGTGAAGTTGTATAAGGCTTGGATTTTTATCAAAAAGATAAAAACTCATATCTAAGTTCGATGCCTAAAGTCATGACAGCGTACACACTGCATGATTAGAAAATCTCGGCAACGCAAAATAGTGGACGGAAGCAGAAGCTCAGTGAAAGAGACTGACGGGTATTGAAGAGGAGTGCATTGTCTTAAAAGAAAAAAGAAAAAAATAGCAGTGAAAGTGACCGCAGAGCTCAATCAGTATCTATATTCTCCAGTATCAATAATTACAGTCAGGAGAGACTTTCATAAACAGAACATTTAGGGCAGAGCAGTAATTCCCAATCCACTTGTTATAAGTGTCAGTGCCAAACATCGTCTACAGTGGTACAATTACAGCAAAAACCGATCGATTGATAAATGGAAGACAGTTATATGGTCAGAAGAATCATGTTTCATACTTTTCCCTACAATAGAATGGGTGCACATTTGGAGGATACTTTCACAAACATATGATCGTGATTGTTTCTTTCTAGCTGTCAGGTTTGGAAATGGATCTGTCATGTTACGGGCAGCCGTGTCATGGTTTTCTGCTAGTCTAATTGTAACCCAGAAAGAAAGGATCTATGGGGAGAAGTGTGGAGAAGTTTTAGCTGACCAGGTCCATCCTATGATGCAAACTTCGTTCCCTGCCGGAAACTGAATTTGCCACGATGACAATGCTCCTATTCATGCAGAGGGACTTGTCCAATTGTGGTTTGATGAACATGAGGATGCAGTGAAATACTTATCTTGACCCCACAGTCCCCTGATTTCAATATAATTGAATCGGTATGGTCTATTTTATAGCAATCGATATCTTCTACTGGAACTTTCACAATATCTCTATGAAAAATGGTACAATATTCACCTGAATACTATTTAGCACCAGTATGATTCGATTCCCAGGTGAATATAAGCTATATTATATGCCAAAGCTGCGTCTTAATAATAAAAGTTTTTGTATTCGTTTGTAATGTTTTCATTATTTTGACTGCCACTTGTAAGAAAAGAAAAAAAAAATTACTATAGATTTCCTGAGATCGATAATGATACTCAAGTATATTGTTATTGATCGATTGTTAACTTTACATTTGAAATTAATGAAACCAGTTACTATATATAAATGAACATGATAAATGAATCAAAGGTGGTTTTAATCAAGTTTAAAAAAAGTTTTAAAATATTAAAATATGAAAATTTACTTAAAATTTAATAATAATTTATAAATAATTCCCATATTGTTGACATAAATCAGCCCTCATGTAACACTTTGAAACGGAAAATTAAGTGATATATTTCATATTAGAAAAAGGCTTCTTAAATATAGATCTAACAAGGGCGCGGAGATTTCTCGTTTTTTATAGATACTTTTATATGATTTATAAGCAAAATTTGCTATAAACCTTACTTAAAAGCATATAGTATATGACAAAAAGTCGTATTGATGATCAATCATTGATTGATGCCGTATGATTCCATATAATCATTTAAAATAGTGCTTTTTTCATTTATCATTGATTAATACATTCTTTTCTTATTTGTTTGGAAAGTTTTTTCTGCTTGAAAAGGATGACAAGAAAGTTTATCGATGCTTTTTAAAAATAAATCTAAATTCAGATATTAATTATACTGAGAAGAACGCATGAATTTAGAATAAAATGAAACCTTCAAAAATTTTATTGCCTTTTTTCTATAAATTTTTAGCTGGGATGGCGAAAAATGAAACTGACTTCATATAATAAATTTCTGTTAAAATGCTGACAGAAATTAAAATTTCGATCAAAAAGCTATAAAATGCTTTTTATTTCTGAAGCCTTTCTTGTGAGACAGTCCTTAATTCTTTTGTTTTCTTTTTATTGAACAATGTATAGCTACCCTATAGCTTTATTAATTATGTTTTTAATAAATTACTCGTTTTATTTAATTATGAATAAGCATTATCTCATGTTCAGGATTGAAAATATTCAAATATTTGTAATGTCATCTTATTTTATTGAATTGTTTGTCTTAACTAGTTTTTTCAAATGACAAAAAAAGCAAGGAATTTGTTTATATTCTAAAAAATATTTGTTTTTAATGTTGAAAGATTTTTTGTGATTGTTAAATGTTTCACAGCGATGATAAATGCAGACAGTTTGCGAAACTTTGATAGTCCTCTCTGGTAGTTTTACAGAAAGTCATCCTCTTACCTTTCTGATATCACGATGTAAATTTATGTCAGAAATGTGGAGATAATGTCAAAGATAATTTTTTGTGTGTGTTTTACATTTTTCACTATTGTCAAAAAGTAGTGAAAGATTATGCCAACTGAATTATAGACTAAATTATATTTATTATGATCGCTGATTTTACTCTTGTTAATATTTTTATGTTTTAACTGCTGTACATCGCTTTGGTTTGATAACTAGCTGCTTTGATAATTATTTTGGTTTTCGAAATTAGGATACCTTTAGAGAGTTTCACTCCTTCTATTGGCCCTCTGATTTTTTCTCCTTTAAGTATGTTATCTCAGAAGGAAGTGATCTTATTTCAGAAATCTTTGATATGCCTGAGAGAAAACAATTAAAAAAAAATTCGTACTTTCACATTAAGTATTTAGAAAAATATGTAAAGAAATCTCAGATTTATTTATTTCAAAAAAATGTGTGGATGGAGAACATATTTTTGCTAAATTAACCATACATTTAGCTATTTATATATTATTACTAAAATGTATTTTATATAAATTTAACATGAATTCTGCGATTTTCTTTACTATATTTCATTAAATTCATTAAATGTGCGGAATAAGAATTTTTTAAAAAGTAGATTTCATACTAGATAAATTACTGACCATTAAAATCTTTAAAAGTTAGTTATTAGATTTTCTAAATTTAAAATCCTTAGAATTCTGATATAACAACTTTTAATTCGTAATTTTAAAGTCTTTTTAAATAATTAAAAGAATTTTTTTATCGATATAAAATTTCAAATCGTTTTATACAGAATTCTTACGGATGTTATTAATTTGATTTGATTGGTTTTTTCGATTAACATTTCACCTTTGAAGTCACATGAGAGTTATTAAGGACCAAATTCTTCAAAATTCGAATCATTTAGATGAAGCACTTAATCAGCTTCTAACCATGGTAAACTTCCATAGTCTATGAAAAAGGGAAATATTTTGCAGATGATGACAAATTTAACGTGTATTGGACCTATAAACATTGCAGATTTGATTACCTGTGAACACAGTCAAGAACACCCTATCATCCGACTGCTAAGGCAAGAAGTACTCACCAAAACATCACAATCCGGTAAACTGCTTAAAAATTTCAACTATATAATAGTAAATGAAGTGGAAATCCATTTACGGTGAGAAGGAATACGCTTACATATTATTTATTCGATATATCTCCCTCGATCAGTAAGAGCAATTGTTTCTCGGCGTCATTATGCGTATGATAGAACAAAAAAACAAATTTTCTAAATTTCATCCATACTAATTTTGGAAGTATAAAGTCCCGAAAAAAGAAATTTTCAGAAAAAAGAAAGAAAGAAAAAAAAAAGATATAATTTTTTTCTCAAACAATGAACAAATCCCCCCTTCCCTTGCTGGAACGCATTCGATTTGATTTGATATTTTCAACTGTGTCTATCATCTGAGCCTTGGTAGGAGTTCATTGCGAATTCGAGAATCTCTTGAATTAACAGATATAACAACTCAGTATTCTTTCATCTAAATAGGAATTTCTTCTTTTTCGCAGCATTCTTGCTGCGACTTAGTTGGCTTCTGTATGTTCTTGTACTATGGTCATAGGTGGATCTTACTGAAAGTAATAGGAATATAGCAAGTGTATGATTCAGAAGGTTTGACGAATAGAAAGATAATCATTCTATAAAATAAAGATGGTGCCAAACCAAAAAATTTGAAATGCTAAACAATTATTTGTCAATTAAAAAATTGCCATCTTATATATAAAGTTACAAACCTGCAATTCGGCTTCCCAGCATAGTTTGTTCCATCATTGGAAAGAAAGTTTTACAGTCATCTGAATGGGACGTTGTGCGTCGGAGGTCCCAGAGCTTGGCGACAAACTTGGCGACCATTTGGCGACTTGGCGACGAATTTGGCGACTTTGGCGCCAAAATAGATAATACCCGAAACTTCGAGAATTTTCCCGATCCGTCCAGTAGGAACCGAGATACGCCTCGAACGTTCCTGATTGGTTGAGAGGATTCTAGCCCCGCCTCCCGAGACCTATAAAAGAGGCTGTAGCTGCCAGAGCAGGCAAGCCAGTAGTCAGAGTGGACGGAGTGGTCGAAGAAGAGTAAGCGGAATCGACGGAGAGGAAGTCAGTAATCCGAGTCAGAGTCGGAGAAGTAGAAGACGGAGTAATCGGAAGCGACTGAGTCAAGCTAGTGCTGAACTGAGCTGTGAGCTACTGTCTGCAGTAGATTCTGGCTGTATACTGCTGTGTGTGCTGTTGTATGCTACACGTCTCGGGTGAAGATAATCGTCTTCTGTGCTGTATATAGTTGTCGCTTTTGTGCTGTCCTGTGTGTCTTCGTGTAAATAAACGTCGTTGTTATTTTTCCATTGCCGCCTGATTATTGAGCGTTCTCCACACCATATCACTCCCACTATACAAACGAACCCCGGCAGAAATTTCGTAACAATATTTTAGTTTAACTGTTTTAACATTTGATGATATAATTATTTCCTTTTCTAAATTTTTTCCGAGGATCTTTCATTATTAACTTAAATAGATAAAATAAACAATATTAAATCGCAATTAATCTTGGCAATTTTGAGGTTTTGGAATCCAGCTGAGCTTTTTTTATTTATTCAAATATTATTCACATGAGATAATATAATTTCTTCAGATGTATAAATAATAATATTTATTCTTTATTATTAATTACTTTCTAACAAATAAAAAAGTGGAAGATTTGAGATGTTTTATTAAACCGGTTTAAAGAATTTTTTGTCGCATTTTTTGATTTTAAGCATCTTACTTTTTATTATTGAAAATCTTATTAATTTACTAATTTTACCTTAATTTAATAACTGAAATAAAAAAAAATAAGATATATATTTTAACTATAGAAAATAATTTTAAAGAAGTTTCCATTTCTCGAGAAAGCACTGTGATAAAAAGGTTAAAGGCATTAAATACGAATTTCTATTCATAAATATCGTGGAGATGTAGGCTTGAATCCTTAGTCCTTATTTTAATCTTAAAATGTGCTCTTAACGATATAGTAGCGATAACGCGTAATAAAAAAAATGAATTTCATGTAATCCATAGCACATGTGAATATAAACTTATAAATTAAAACAATTAAAAGTATTTTTGAAAATAAACTTAAAAATAATTTTTATTATTTATTAAAATTAGAGAAAAAATTGCTTGGAATAATTCTGAAAAACTTACTTTTTGAATTTAAAATTTTCTGTAAAAATAGTGTTAGTGCAATAATATATTCCGAAATTACTGAAAAAAATGTTTGAATTTTTTATTTATTTTTAACGAAAAATTTAGTTAAAATTTTGAAAAATCATTTTTAAATAAACCTATATTACATCTGCTATGAGTACCTACCTGCTAAAGTTAGTAACTCTAACACTGTTTTATAAAACGTTTTGAACGACTCATCATGTAATTCACAACGCTCAATTTGTAGATATTAGCCTATAATATCGTAATAGTGAAAAAAAAAAAACCCTGTCGGCAAAAAGGCAAGAAAATTTTAGAGAGCTTATCCTGATTTCTACAAACAGCTTTACAAGTTGTCATATTCAGATTTTTATTTTTAAAAAATTGCTACAATCATTGGAAATTCGATTGTTGGAACATTTAGTTCATCTAGAGTTAATTGCATATATAAATGTATATAAAAATTCATATGCTTAAATAATCATATTTTTTTATTATCTAAATATTTTCCTTGTAACTTCAATACCGTTCGGAGTAGTTTTTTTCATGGTTGGTATCTAAACACATCATCTAAATTTTACTAAGCTTAATAATATGGGATCATAGCTTCGAATTTCGAGATAAAGCGAATTCCAGATGGAATTGTTTGATATTTCTGTCATATAGATTCTATGTACAGTTCTTTCACTTCTAGTTAAGATAATTGCCTTTTAGGAGAAATATATAACTTTTTCTTATCTAGCCTTTGATACGTTTCGTTTAAAACTATTTCACGTGTTTGCACAATACGACAGTAAATGGGCATTTTTATTTTCCGTTTTCTGCGGATAAGAAATTTTGCGAAGTTCTTAATATTCTACAGCCTTTTATCTTTAACAATAAGCTCTATGCAATTCTTATTTTATTGCGTTTCTAATTTTAAATATACAGAGTTTAAATATACTGTTTTTTTCTAATCGCGGTCCAATTGTTAATTTTTAAACTATTAGATATATTTGTATAGCTCCAATCGGAAAAAAATGTTTTGAACTCCATGAAGATATATAGTTCATATTGTTTCAGTCAATAAATGTAATGTTGAAAAATTACAAAATTTAAATTCTTATACAGTTCCCGGTTTCTTATTAGTCTTTAATGAAATATTCTTGGCTTACAAATATTATAAGAAAAAAAATTCTATTTTTCTGCAATCAAAACTGACTGAGATATGAAATTTTTAATTTTCTTTATTTTAGACCAACAATGACTGTCTCGAGAACACAGTGTCCGTTGCTTGGATGATCTTACTTGAGGCAGTCGTTGCAAAGTTTTAATGTAATCTAAAGCAGCAATATTCAGAAATGTATAATTCGTTCAATTTTGATCGTAGAGAAGTAGAATTTTTTGTTTAAAAGGATAATTTTCTAAGAATATTTTAATAAATACTAATCGCCTCAGGCGACCAGATGGTTTACCAGTAATATTGATTATATTTATTTCGGATAAATCTTCTTTTATAATTTCATGCTCATGATTGTATCAAATTGTCTGATATTAAAGCCGAATCATTTTAATAATATTAATTCTGTTTATTATGTACATGTAACTATCTAATATTGACTGCCCATAACATTATCGAGCTATTAAAAACGTAAATATCCGGTTCCTCTATCCTCTTAACTTCGCAATAATTGTAAATTCACTTTTTTATTTGTCACGTGAACTACACAGAGATATTAAATGGAATCTTTCTTTTTTACCTTTCAACAATGGAAGAAAATCGTACGATTAAGTATGAGATGAAACAATGAAAACGCTTGAATTACAATGCAACAATGCAATCTATTGCTCGAAATCAAGAAAAAAAATATTTTTAAAAAATGGCCAACATTCTCACGACTATTAAATTGATATGACGATTTTTTGACAGGTGTGAAAGACAGTTTGACAGGAGACATGGCAAAGCACAATTTGAAAAGGTGTAAGATTTATTTTTGAACAATAATATATGTGGAAGTTTTCGTAGAATAACGCAAAATTCCCTTAATTCTTCAAGTAATTAAAATTCTAAATAGTATTTAAAAAACCCGCTGTGAGATTACATACATATTTATCTTTATTATTAAAATAGAAGATTAATCAAATTGAGGAAACTATGTATAAGTTTTCTCCTTGCAAATTTCTTTAGCAGTGAATTTATTAATTGAAACAACACAAAATATAATTATTTTCGTTATTTTAAACATTTTTAAAATTGAAAATTTATGCTTGTTTTTAATAATTTAGAAAGTGATTGGGTCAAGATAAGAGAAAACACCCTATATCTATGCAAAGTTGTTTTTAAAAATAGGAACACGATTTCATAGTGTTCATTTAGGTTTATTAATGGGATCAAATTTTTTGACCATAAATCGGAAGTCTAATCGCGAATAGTGAGAGAGTGCATATGAGCAACGAGGGAGGAAGGCATATTGAACAGTATCTAAAAATTAAACAAAAGAAAATACTGAAGAAAAAATGGAATAGATCATTAATAAAATAGAAAAACACAAGAAAAAACAAGAGGAGATAAGCAAATTTCCGTAATAAATTTTGCTTCCCCCTCCCCTCATCTGATACGTTTATTTTGGTTATAATAGAATCACCATTCTCTATTAGTAGGATAAAACTTGAATTAGAGTTTTCCAAAATTTAGCATTTCGCAATTTAAATATAGTTAGTCCCTTTTTTTCCTGAAAAATAAAATTACAATGATTTAGAACAATTAATTTAAATTCGCGATATATCCGAGGTAAAGAATAGAAATCGGGACTAAATCAGATATTTTAGAAAGTACGACCACTTAAGGTTTGCTTAAGTACTTTCATTTTTATTATAAATTATTACTATTATTATTATTTAAGAACTTATTTGATTTTTAAAACGAGCAAACATTAAAATGTATAAATTTCCAGGAGAAAACATTTTTACCTTGAAAAATTTTAATAATGTAATCATATTGCTCATATCATAAGAAAGCATTAAAATATAGCAAATTTTCCTCTTTACATATTAATTATTAGTATGATGCAATAACATCCTTAAAACGTTAAAATTCTAAAAAAAATTTTGTATTTAATTTTTTTCCTCCACAGTATAAATTAATCTAATTACACTTTACACATTAAGACCACACCTCCGTTTCTAGAGTTCATGTGACCCCCTATTCGGTTAGGCCTAGATATTGGTGGACTTTATTAAAAAATATATGTATATTTAACAGCATCATGATCTGAAACTGATCAATTTATAGCAAAATATGAATTTCCCAATGAAAATAGTTAAGTAATCACACTTTATTACAAATTAGCTGAAATCCTCGGCTTTGGTCGGGATTTACACTATTGTATTTTTTTTTTAATACACATAATATTTGAACTTATAAAATTGAAAATATCGACTTCAAATTAATTTCACGATATTCAAATCAACGAAATAAGAGCAAGTGATAAGGGAATACAGTTAATGTTTTCACAAATTAAAATTAACAAAACAATTTTTTAACAGAAAGAGATACGGCTACAAAATCGTCACAATTAGTATTGAATATTAAGAAACTTTCAAAACAACAAATAACTGAACATTATGAAATTTCATAAATTTTAACGTTCCTGTAATAAGTCAGAATTAAATAACACACTGCGTATGTAAGAAAATATATTTTAATTTTCTACACTTTTAAAGGCCATGAAAATTCTATTGGAAGTTTTTAATTTTATTTATTCCTTTACATATTGTAGTTAGCAGAAATACATCAGAATAAGTTTGAAGGATCAGTTTTCAATGCATTAAGCGCTAAAAAAAATAAATATCGTCCTTCCTTTGAAACAGTATGTTTTTTTAAGCCTTGTCTTATTAGTGCGGGGAAAAAAAACAGCGCAATCTCTAAAATAGTCCCAAAAAATAGTTCAAACCACTGCGAATATCCAAATTTTTAGCGTATATTTTCATGTTATTACTAAAATTTACCGGAACAGCATAAATACTTGATTTAATGATTAATTTTAAAGTAAGAATTAAATGCTATTTACTTTGAAATGAAATTTCGAATTTACTGTCGATAAGAAACAACTTATTTTGCGATAAGAAACAACTTATTTAACATTTGCGAGAACAATTATTTCAGATAAATAAATAAATAAATATTCTACACAGGAATTGTTTCAAAATGATTTTTTGAAGGTTATTTATGGTCAGAATCTCTTTTGTTTTCGTCAAATTTCATTTTGAATTTTTTATGGCCTATGTGTAATAGTGCTATCTCGTAGTGTCTGAAGCATATGAGAGTAAATTTTTCTAGAGTAATTTTGCAACTTCATTTTGTTGCTGCGGCCTTGCTAGTTCTTTATCTCGACAAATATAGCGGTAATCTTTATCTTGTTATAAACGATAATTTTGTACTTATGCTTTTTCCCCTTTTTATCAGCATCTCGAATATAAGTTCTTAGAACGATAATGTTAAATTATCTCTTTTTTTGTTGCAGACATGAATTTCTCCCGTAAAAATATTATTACATAACATTACTTAATGATTTCGCAAGCGAAAGGCGTCATCATGGAACTTTTACTCTGTCTTACTACAATAACAGACTATAAAAATAAATCGAGTCCAACTTATAGAAAAATGATTTAATAAAAATAAGTTTACACTTTAAAAAAAATCATCATGAGACAATTTTTATGATGTTTAAAAGACTTTGGGTTAAAAAATTGCACTTTTTAGCAAAATTTTCATAAAATGCATTTTTATATCTGAAATAAAGCCGGCGTCCTGGCCTAGGGGTCTTCCCCGTGATCTGGGCGTGCCAATTTCGAGTCCTGGTGCGGGCATGGCTATTCTTCCTCTACTTTCTATCTGTGAGGTATGTGAAAGAGCTCTCCCTCCCTGTAAAAATGGGTTGTGCAAGCGAGTGTGCGAGGGTCATCTTCATATGAGCTAGAAGTCAGACTTCGGCCCTCGGGTGCTCAGGGGTCTTTACCCTCAGAAGCTACTGCACCCCCTTTCCGTGGTAACGCGGACACGACATTATCATCATCTGAAATAAAAGCTTTTATGTAAATGTCATCGTATATTAAATAGAAATCTTTAAAAAGAAAAAAAATACCTTTAATTTTTTTTCAATGTTTGACATAATTTTAAAAATAAATAAATTTTTCTCACTCACAAATTAAAATCGAAAGCAATGGACATTAGATTAATATTTAATTGATCAGTTACAAAACTTTTCACTTTGAATCCATGCAAAGACTATAAAAGATGATTTTACTATTTTAAATCCTGATTATATAAAGGAAATGGCAATTTAATTGTCATCCAGTCTCCAGAAAGTTATGCCACACTAAATTACAGCAACGGGCCTTCTACTTAAAAAAAAAAAAAGTGATCCCACAATCTGGATTAAATGAGATGGCTTTCGATTCTCATTTCTCTTACCTAGATAGAAGTGTCTAGAATTAGCAGTGGCGGATTTCTAGGCAGCAGCTTAGAATGAGATAGGACTGCAAGCATGTCGATTGAAAAAATTCTTTTCCTGGTTGCCAAATAGAAAAATGTGTAAAAAGTATATATTATGTTAAAATAATAAATATCAAGATAATATTAACACATAATCAAATATAATGGGTGAGGTTCCTAAATGTTTCATTACGTTCACTTAGTTATTTGAATATTTATAAACTCCAAACATCAACTTCAGTACTAATTCGAATGTGGATGCGAAGAATTTGGAACCATAATAAAGATTAATATATAATTTCAAAAAATTAATTAAGTAAAAAAAATGTTTAACCAAAGGTAAATCTTTTAACAAATTAAAAATGTTCCGAAATATGAAACTAAATTGATCATCCTGTTGAAAGTGGGGTGTCTTAATATGCACTGAGTAAATCCGTAAAATACCTTAATCCGCCATTGAAAGTTAGTCTTGATTTCGAATTAATTGTCACTGATAACCCCACTTACACATATGTTCTATTTTTTTATTCACAGTTTTTTTTAAATATTTTTAAACTAGATTTAACCTTTTTAAATGTTAGCATTTGAAAAATTCTTCTTCTCTACTTCAAAGAAGAGCCACTCCTATACCATTGTGATTGAATTAGTTTGAAGGGGAAAAAATAGAAAGAAAAATAATTGCAAAATATTTTATTTGCATTTCTCTATCTGTTTCTTCTTCCTTTTTTTTTAAAGATTATTTAACTTTTTTTTCATAATCTGTGTATTTTTTATTTCATTTATTTATTACCCTTCTCCGCGGCACACGGCTTCTAAAGCACCCAGATTGAAATTCACATAACCTGGTCGCTTTAAAATTGAACACAGTTGTAAATATTTAAATATTTTAGGCTTGATTTATTTTTAAATTTTTTTTCTGGGATATAGCAGCGATAGGGTTCACACAAAAATTGTATTTAATATTATCACAATGCTTTTGTGTATAAATCTATGATCTAAAAGAATGAGAAACTTTGCTGCAAAATTTATTTTTAAATATTTATAACAAATTATTTAAAAATTAGAGAAAAAAATGTACTCATATAAAATTAATATCACTGAAATAAGTATTCTTGAAATTTTAAAATTCTTGTGCAACAATTTACTCTAAAGTAATTGAAGAAAAATGTCAAACTTTTGATTAATTGTTAGTTAAAAATCTAATTAGAGGTTTCAAAAACTTTTTCTAATTAACCTCTATTAACATGGAGTCAGAAGTCATAAATGTGATGGTTTTGGGCCCAATGGTTCTGCCGTAGAGAGCGTTCTAAGTGATTTTTTTTTACTATGTATTTTGCAATTCATAGAAAATATCCAGCTTATAAACTTTATCATGTATAAGAAACCATCGATCGTTATTGTGGTATCATTCATCACGTTTTCAAACACATAATGAAAATAAAAATTGAAAATAATTATAAAAAATTGATTTCTCAAAATTTATGCATAACAAAAGGATTTTACATAAAACTATAAGAAATAAATCATAATGTTTCCTGGTTCAATTTTTGTAATAAAAATAGATTTTATAGAGAGAAGTTGAATTAATTTCATTTTAATGCAGACAGATTTTTTAGCCACCTAATTACAAACTTTATCAAAAAATTATAATATTAATTTTTTTGTTTAAAAAATTAATTGTAATATTAGAAAATATTCATTAAAAAATTTTTATACGAAAAGATGTAAAAAAAATTAATTTCAAAGACTGAAACTTACCGGAGTTCACTGGTTTATGTTTTCACCAATTCCTGAGTTTCAGTCCACATTTAATATTTCAGATACTGCTCACAGAATAGAATTAGTTTCTGAATATTCCGAATATAATGAGAGATATTCACTTCGTTTTCAGATTTTTAGTTCAGTATTTAAATATCCATAAGAATATTTAGATTAAAATTCTATTAGATTTATTATCATGGATTAGAAATAATGGCTCATTAATTATGAAAAGGATTAAAATAATAATTCATGTAAAAAGAAAATTAAACAGCAGAATTCTTTGAAAAATTGTTAAATGTATCAAAATTCTTTTGTAAATTTAAGAATATAAAGCGAGATGCCTTCTTTTATTCATAAATTTACTATGCACACGATTCTTTTGAATGAATTGAAGTCACACTTGAGCAGCATAAAAACCGTGGATCAACATCGACTTATAAAGGAAATAACTGATGTCTTAAAACCTAATTTAAGCATTTTTTTTACAGGTGCTATTAAAATGTAACATTTCTTAGATCCAAGAAATTAATTTAATTAAATCTACGTTTTTACATGACTGAGATAGAAGAATAAAGGGTTAAAATAAGAAAGTAGCTATAGCTTCTTTAAGGGTTTGCTCGTTGAATTTCGCTACGAAAAAAGCAAACGATGTTCTTTTAAAAATAAAAGATATTCGAATTATAGATTGAAGAATCGTAACATGATACTGTTTTATTTGACTTGTCTATTTTATTTTTAAAATTTATTCTTAATTATGGAATTGATAATGTACATGTTAAAATGTAATATTGTGGCGTCACTCAGTATTACATGTAAATCTAATAATCAAAACAATGAATAATGTTATTGTAAAATATACTTAGAAGTATTTTTTAAATAAAATTTGTGAAAAATAAAAGAATTTTTCATAGAAATAAAATTAGTATCATGGAAAGGTAATATTACTTTTAAAGTGCTACTAAAATGCTATTTAAAAAGCAAAAAACTAACATTTTAGTTAATTTTTAATTAAAAAATTGTAATTAAAAATAAAATAAAAAAATCCTTATAAGTGTTAGCTCTACAACGAATGTTCTGCTCTGTATAGCGTTTCGAATAATTTTTATATCATGCATATCGCAGCTTACAGTTAATATGTCAGCCTGTAAACATTAAAATGTTAAAAAAAATATTCGATAAGATTACAAGAAATTGTATTTTCCTCTTAATTATATGCTACTTTACACATTCATTGCTTTAAGCATAAAGCTATATTTGGAACATTTTTTAGTGCAATGTCTAGACGCATTCTAACAATTTGAAAAATTAGCATATCGCGGATTGATATCTCTTCTTTGCAAACAAATTTCGGGTGTCTTTAATAAATTATTTTCATCTTTAATTATTTTCATCCTAAGATAATGAAAACGCCTGTAGGAGTAGTCAGTAAATATTACGAAAAGAAAGAATGAAAAAGACTTTTAAATAATTGCGAAGAGAGGAAACATAGACTCCCTTGAAAGATTCGAGATAGTTTGAACCATGAAGACAAATTTAATACGGACTATACTGAATACCGATAACAAAGCAAAACATCAGGAAACAGCGACCAGAAATAAGTTTTCGTCGCCTTTGCAACCAAAAAGAATGTAAAATGCTGGAGACTGACAATTTGTAAAACGTGTATTTTTACTTTCTCGTATAAGACGAATAGAGAAGATATTATAATCGTACAAAAATTTGAACTCGAGATTTTGAAAAATCTCCATGTTTTAGAACACCCTGAGTTCGAAAACAAATGTTTGATGTTTTGCCCGTATGTCTGTATGTGACAAAGATAACAACAACAACAAAAAAACACGCTTTGAGCTAGATGGTTGAAATTTGGTATATGGTCTTTACACCAAATTGTAGGTTTCTATGAAATTTTGAGCAAAATCTGTTCAGAGGAAGTCTGCATGTCCAGCTAATTCTAAAATAAGTTAAGACAATAACTACAAAACGAAGAGAGCTAGATTGATAAAATTAGGTACACAGATTTAACATCTATGACATAGACACTATTAAATTTTGTGCCAAATCCTACGAAGGACTGATCGTCTGTGCTTTCAGAAACGTCTAAAAACGATAATTCAAAAATGCAATGGCTTAAATATATCAAATTTGTTATGTGATTTTGTGATTAAAAATGTAGTTCTGTGACAAATTTTGCTTTTTAAAACTAAACCATTATTAAATTAAATACCGTCCGAAATAGACTTAAACAATGAATTGATTTATATATCTTTTGCTAAAATTTCTGTGTCATAATTTTTGTGGAGTAAAGATCTTACATAATACTGCGATTTAACACAACACTAATTTATACCCATGTGCATGCGCTGTTGTGAAATACACTCGCACGGTTGTATAGTTTGTGAAAGGAAGAAGTTACTATTAGAGATACAAGACATTCATCTCTTTCAGAGATTATATAGATTTCAGAGATGTAAAGTTTTTTATGCCAGAAATATTTTTTGCGAACCTGAAATCTGAACTAAAAAAAAATTTTTTTAATTGAAGGATTTTTACTGATGAACAAAAATTAACTAAATAATTTTAAGCTATCGAATTTTTTCATAAATAAACATGAAAGTAACATGTAAGTTCCTTTTAACCCTACAGTTTCATGACTTTTTTATTTTTCAAAAACAGTTAAATAAATGTTAAAAAGGAGGAATAAAGAATGCTAGAAAAATGTTCAAAAACTTTAATTTTTTAATTCAAATTAACGCAAAATTAGCAATTGCTTAGATACATTTATTAAAACTTGACTACATCAACTCAAAAATTTAATTATTTTTTAACTAATTATTAAATTATTCAAAATTAATCAAGAAGGCCAAAATTTGTAATGAGGAAATGCATATAAGATTATTACAACATATCCTTACAAATCCATACAACATATCGTACAAAAGATCCTTACAACAACACCTCTACGGTTTCAATGTAAGCCACTACTGTTCATAATAAACATTGAAATCAGTAAACCAGGGCAAGCTTAATTATTTAATTTAACTATTTTTATAAAAGTTATACTATACTGAAATTCTCATTGTCATTAAGATCGTTTTTTTTTTTTTTTTTTTTTTGAGAGAGAGATAAAATGATTGCAAGCAAAGCACTTATTCTTCTTTCTTTTTAGTGAGTGTAAACTTTTTGCATGCTCGATTTAATGTCAGGCAGATGAACTTGCTTTTCAAAAACCTACACTATTCGGGACCTGCTTCTAAATATCGCTTATCGCCATGACGACAGGGAAAAAGTCAGGTCTGGTCTAACTGAAAGAACAGCTATAATCGCTATCAGCTTATCGGTCGAGCTTTGCGTCACTTGTTTAAAAAAAGAAAAATGCCATTTTTTTTTTTACAAGCCACTATTATTTCATGATTTATGTTCATTTTTTTTCTTTCTAAAATGCGATGGACTCATTCGATACTTTTATGATATTGTGTTGTATTTTGCTGATAATATAATTAACTGGTTCGGTGTACTCCATGACCGCGATGTAGAGTTCTATATTTTTATTCCAAACCCTTAATGTTTTCTTCATGACTCACACACAGTGATATCATACTCAAATCATAAATGGTATAAAAATGAGACTGAATTTTTAATTAAAAAAAGTTAATTTATAAATTGATTGCTTTGTAAAATAATCTTGATGTATTTTTGGTGCATTTTGATGCCATAAAATAACAAAACAAATATCTAATTTTTTTAAAAAAATATTTTTCTTTTATACGAAGCATACAAAAAGAAAGCATTGTAATATTCAAAGGATTCGACCGACAAAATATTCACAAGATTTTGAGGAATCTCTTTTGGGGTTGTTTGATATTTTTTGATATCATATATTTTCACCTGAATTCGATTAATATTTACTTTTTATAGTTAGAAATCTTGAAAGTGACAGTCGAAACTTAAACTAAACTGTTGTACTCGTAAAATAAGCAGAATAAGTAAGATATATATTTGAACTATTTGAGATCTACTAGATTAACATGCTTTCATACACGAAATTCACTTAAATGAGCTGATCAATTATTATTTTGTTGACTGTGATTTAAAAAAAAACAGCTAGTTCCACATATAGCGACTGCGTTTTTTCGATTGTTTCTTCTATTCAAACACAATTTCACTAAATAAATAAATAAAAATAAAAAGTAAGGAATAGAATCAGTGACTATGATCATAAGTATATCTAATATCAGCATTTGAGTATGTTATTTAATCATATACTATCTCAATACGAAGTGATAATACATCAATAAATGAATCTGAAAGCAGGATGATGTAATAGAATTAATAATTCAACTGAAAATAATCAAAATTAAGAAACATGCTATAATTACAGTTGTGCTGCCATCTGTGGATGAGAAACGCAAAAATTACTATATCGTAGCAATTTTAGCTCATACTTTCAAATGCAGTGGAATTTTGAACTTCCAAATGAATTTAATATAAAATAATCTAGCAATATACCATATAAGTGTTGGATTTAAAATAAGTTAATTAAGAATACTTTTCATAAATGTTATAGGTTTCGTCTTATTTTTTATAGATGTAACGAATACATATATTTAATTTCACATAAGGTGGTATCACTAACTATTTAAACAGCAAATTTTGTAAATCTTGGTGATCTCACTGGATATTTGTTGAGGAACTGAGCTTAAATGTAATTGCATGCCAGATTACCCAACCAACCATAACTCAATCCATCATTCTGATAATTAATAAATAATTTTAATAGTTATGAGCAATATACCATACTAATCTTTTGATATAATTCGTATGTAAAGGTAGATAGTATGAAAAATTTACTAAAATAAAGTTTTAATTAGCTTCTCAAAAATTTTGTGTAAATCAAAATTGTTGCTGGAATCATGCATTATTTATAATTCTTTATGTTGTATTCGTTCAATTTGTTATGTAAGAAGCTTAAAAAGAAAATATTTTGCTTCACTTTTCTTCTGAAGTCAACTTCCACAAATTTTAATTTCTTTATTGAAATTGAAAAAGAAAATGCATGACATAATCATCATGCTGGGTAAATGATTCTTGAGTTACTCGATTGTAAAACAAAATAAAATAAAAAGAGTGACGATTTTTTTTTTCTTATTGAACATTTTTTCTGTGATGAAGCATAATTTTTATTTGTTTCAAACACACAAAATGATTTTTATGAGAAAATTTAATATACACATTTTATTTGAAACTATAAGATTTCTTCAATTTCCCTTGACCCTGTCTTATTTGGATATTTTAAATTTGTAAACTGGCTTCGGTAAAACCTGTAACTGCTAAAGGTAATTTCTTTTGTTAGTGAAAATAAACCAAAAATTTTAGCATCGAATTTTCTTTGCACAAACACTGTATTTCATATATTTTTGAATATTGTTTACTCCATTACTTTATCCAGTAATTTTCTATACACATGGCAAATAAAAAATTTTAAATCAAAAAATAAAAATTAAAAGCTGTAATAGAAATTACAGTTAAAAAATTTTTTAAACTTTTTATTTTATTTTTATCTTTTGATCTTATTTGATTCTACTCAATAAAATTTTTATTAAATATTAAGTATGCAGAAAATATATTATTTAAACACTCAAAACAAAAATAACGTAACAAAATTTTAGCCTATCTATCTTTGATTCGAATGTTGACGCAGTAGTTAATAAAAGCGGAGTAACAAGATGCGTTTAGATTTTGTTTTCAATAGCATACAGTATGAATGAAAAAATCATGACCATCTGACTCCCATTTCAGGCATGTTTTAATTTATTCGAGGTCAAACACTGACGCATATTTCTTTTCATTTCAGTTGCAATAGGAAAGGCAATTCTGATTCATCAAACATGAAGGTTTGGTTATACCTCTTACCTATATTCCTGGAAATTGCAAATGCACACTAAATGAATATCTATAAGCATTGGGCGGTGCCTTAATAATAAAATAGTTAGTATTTGTTTTAGATTATCTTTGTAACACATAGTAAATACTTATCGGAGAATTACTCTGCACTATATATTTTTCACTCCCTTTTGATAATTGATTCGAACCCTTTTTTGTATCAATGGGCATTCGATATATGTTTTAATGCAATATGACTTCTTCCTTTAAATTTGAGTGGAAATTCTTCTTTTTATTGTATATGGAGATATACAAAAAGAAAATATTGTAACCATTAAAAAATTCATTTGACCTTTTGATGAATGTTTCACGTTTTAGATGTCTTTGTGTCCCAAAGATAAGTTTTTGGAATTATACCACACTGCGCACAAGGGAACTAAAAAAAGCAAAGAATCTGACTGATAAACTGTGGTATATGCTCTTTGCACCAAAACTGTAATTTTGTATCAAATTTTTGATGAAAGCTAATAGGTAGTTCGTTCTTGCGCATGTGAACGAAACAACTAAAAGAACCCTGAAAAATCAGATAAATGAAATTTTAATAAGGATTTATCATACGAATTGTATATGAATACAGACACTTGAAAAGTGCAATGATTTAAATAAAAAAATTAACATGTACTTCTTCACACTATGTATATGTTTCTATGCTAAAGGCTGATACGAATAGGTAGAAATTACTTTTAAAGCGCATTTTTACTTTCCGTATACGAAATATAGAGAAAGTATTGCAATTGTTGTAGAAACCTATTTCGAGATTTTGTCGAATCTTCGCGTTTCAAACCATCCTGTGTTCTAAAAATACATTTTTGGCATTGTGTTTGTCTGTGAATGAGTATATGAACGTGATAACCGAAAAAGGCATTAAACTAAATGGGTGTAATTTAGCATATGACTTTCACATCAAATTTATAGATTTCTATCAAATTTTGAACGAAATTCCTTAATAAGAAGTCTGTCAGCTCAGCTGACCGAATATAAGTTAAAATGATAGCTTCAAAATACAGAGAGATACATGGACCAAATTTGGTACATAGATTTAATGTCTGAAGTGTAGATGGATACCTATCAAATTTGGAACCAAATCCGCCAAAGGGGTTGATCGTCTCTCGGGCTGTATTTTCATACGCACACAAACGCAATTATTTTAATATATCAAATTTGATACGCGATTTTGTGATTGCAATTACTGTTCAGTGTAGATTTTGGCTTCACTCGGTTATAAAAGACGCGACAAAAACACAAATTTGATATGCGGATGCTATTTGCTACATATTAGGGATTAATCGCCAAAAATTCTTATAATGGTAGTTCTGTGTCCATTTAGAGATTATTAGAAATTGATCGCCAAACAAATCGCCAAAAATTTTTACAATGGTATTTCTTTGTCCAATTCCGGGTACAATAGATTCGGAAAAACTCATCTAAAACACAAATTCGATTCTCGGGTACTATTAAAGTTTAGGGATTAATTACCGAAAAATCGCCAAAGAACTCACGATAGTTTCAGGGAAAATGTTTAATTCACACCAAAGATCAATATTTCGAAACTATTTTTTGTTATTGTAACTAGCAATGCTATGCAATGTATTCGTGACCTTATCCAATTTTATACGGGGTGAGTGGGAAGGAATAGCATCTTTACCTGAAAATATGCGAGAAAGAGGAGACGACTTCCTTGTTTTTCTCTTCATTATAATAAATTCAAAAGGCAAGATGTCGTGTTAGTATACGAAAAAAAGTCAAGAGATTTCGGCCTTTGGCTACATGCCAAAAGACGATTAAAAATGAATATTTGGTAAGAAACATTAAATATTGTGAGCATGAGTGTAGGACGATTATCAAAACATTCTTTGAAGAAATAATAGTGAAATTCTTTAATTGTTTTTATTTTTTTTAGGAATTTTAAAGAAATGATCCAAATTTCTCACCTAATATCAAGAGTTTTTGGCACAGCCATAAAGAGCAAAGTATAGCGCACCGAACAGGAGAGTCGGGGCCAGAAAAAAAAAATGAGAGAGACAGCGTGATAAAGCATTTTCAGCTCAAATAGTTTCAGAAAAGAATTTGTAGACACAGCGGTTTGGTTCCGTAGAAATATAATAATCCATGCAACTTAGAAGTTTAAATTAAAGTGAAACCGGTGCTCGAGTAATTAAGAAACATTGTTTTCTAGAATGCGAATATATTGAAGTTATTCGCGCGCGCACACACACACACACACACACACACACACACACACATATATATATATATAAGGATTATTGCCAAATGTTACAGTATATGCATTCTGAGATTTTCATAAAATTTCTGTGATTTATAAAATATTCATAAAATTTCTGTGAAAAAATTTATTGCGTTGGAAGATGTTGAAATTTATCGAGAACTATAGTTGGCACACAGGATTGATTTCGTTGCTAGAAACCTTATTATGTGTAAAGATAGTTACAACTATAATACATGTTTTTTTTTTTTTTTTTTTTTTTTTTGCCTTTCAAGTTGTTTCAATTTTTCTTTAATTGCCAAATGTAATCCTGCATTTCTCAGTGCTTACATTTAAGTGATCTGAGACACAATCCATATAAAACGGATTTAATTTGGAAACATCTTTTTATTTAATTGTTACAAAATGGGGATTAAAACAGTCCCGACATTGTAACTTTATCATTTTACAAAATAGGTAGATTGACTGATTCTATTTCTCATAAAGATCTACGCTCTCAAAAAATCTGATTTGAATGCTGCGTGCTCAAATTTTTTGATGCTTTCCACTTTAAATCTACAGAGGACTTCAAATATTAACAGTAAATAACAAATTAAGAGCATTAAAGATTATTTCATTCCTTTTCTTTTTAAATATGAAACGAAAAAAAAATCGTATAGGCAGTACAAACAAATACAGAACAAACATTTAGTTTTTCAAAATTGTTTTTATTTTTTTAAAAAAATCCTTTTAACTTTGAAGATACTTAGACCATTTTTTATATAAATATTCATTACCTTAAACAAGAATCTTACTGTTAAAAGTACTCCTCTAAAATGCAAGGAAAGTAATTATATGCCACTACTACCATCACTTGGAGTAAGCGGAGAAAAATACTAATCTCTCACATAGTAAGGCTAGTTTACGTAAACAGTGAACTTTGGACATGAACTCTGACCCGAGATAATTTTTTTTATCTAGCTCCAAGAATATACTTATTAATAAAATTTCTTCCCACTGTATAAGACATCCCTATCACGAGTTTATCAAATTATTGGATGAAAAATCTTAATCGAGTTGTTGATTGCAGATATAATATCCTTTCAAATAAGAATAAATACATAAAAATATATTTCTTTTAGTAATAAACTTGTCGTTTTAAAGCCTGGCCATAATGAATATATTTTCTTACAAAATATAATTTGAATTAAAATTTCCATTTATTTCATATTAATGGGGTTTTAAATATATCAGTCCTTATTCTCAAAATATATGTTATATTATCAATTTTTGCCTTTTCTCAATTCTTTTCATTTTTTGTAATTTGCTATGATAGGAAAGAGTAAAAGTGAAATAAACAGGCATCCTGAAAAAAAAAGAAATTCATAATACTGTCACGTAGATACTTTACTATAGAACTTAATGACACACACAAGAGGTAGAGCTAAACCAATTTATTAACTGAAATCAGAACTGAGAATCCAGTAACTGACAAATCTTCTGCTTTTATATAAGCAGAGAAAGTTCCAGAATACTCTTCTGGAGACAGTAAGAAAAGTCCAGAACACTTGTCTGGTAAACTAAAGAAATGTCCAGTATCTTCTGGAACATGAAATAAAGGAAAACATAAAATCAAGTATCTACATATACCCTTAATATCAGTGACTCTAGCGGGATTCGAACCCAGGTTTCTTAATAACAAGACCAGTGCCATGACCATTCGGCCATGGAGATTCGACAGTCTTTCTTCAATGCGACATTGCTCCCTCCTTAGAAGAACAGCGTCTCGATGTTATGACATTTCATTGTGTGGTTCTAGCTCTCGATCGAGTCACAGGGCCAGTATAAGTTGTCGTGTCTTCACGGCGAGTAGTCTCTTGAGAAATGTCTTTCCGGAACCTCCATTATTTTATAAGAATGTTGGTCGTCTTGTTCTTCTGGGTCATGGTATGGTTTCATGCGTAAAACGTGGACAACTTCTTTCGGTTTCCGCCTTCTAGAATTAGGATCGAAATCGGCTACTTCATAGGTGACGTCGGACAATCGCCTCAAGACTTGCTAAGGGCTGAAGTACCTCTTGAGTAGCTTCTCAGAAAGCCCCTTTTTACGAACTGGAATAAAAATCCACACCAAATCCCCTGGTTCGTATGCCACCATCCGATGTTTGGAGTCATAATGCAGGCGATCTTTCTGCTGAGCCTCGAGAGTTCGTGCACGAGCTAATTGCCTTGATTCTTCTGCCTTATTGATCAGATGACTAACGTAATCGTCTTCTTGGCTGAACTCATTGGGGCAGAGAGGAAACATCGTATCCAACGGCGTTTCAGCTTCTCGCCCATGTAGGAGGTAGAAGGGCGTAAAACCTGTCGTGTCCTGCTTGGCAGTGTTGTAGGCGAATGTGACGAACGGCAATATCTGGTCCCAGTTCTTCTGTTCGACATCGACATACATAGAAAGCATATCTGCTAGCGTTTTGTTGAATCATTCTGTAAGGCCATTTGTTTGTGGATGATAGGCTGTTGTCATTCGATGAGTGATATTGCACAGTCGATTAATATCGGATACCAGCTTGGACTGAAAAACTTGTCCACGGTCTGTAATGATAACTCGTGGAGCTCCATGCTTCTGGATTATGTCCTATAGTAGGAATTTGGCAATTTGAGTAGCTTCCGCCGTCGGTAAAGCTCTGGTGACTGCGTACCGTGTCAAATAATCAGTGCATACTACAAACCATTTGTTGCCGTCGTCAGATTTTGGAAATCGTCCTAGCAGGTCGATTCCGACGCGATGGAAAGGAGCGGCAGCTGGTGGAATAGGCACGAGATGACCTGCTGGCTTCTGAGGAATAGATTTTCTCCTTTGACATTCTCGGCAATGCATCACATATCTTCGAACATTTCTGTACAAACCTGGCCAATGGAATCGCTTTCATATTCTATCATAAGTCCTGGTGAAACCTAGATGTCCGGCGGTAGGTCATCATGGAGAGATTCTAGAATACTGAGCCGTAAATGCTTCGGGATCACTGGTAGAAATTTCTTTCCGGACGGATCAAAATTCTTCTTGTAGAGGACTCCTTCGACTACTTCAAAGTTTCCCAGCCTGCTTGCTTCGGTACTTTGTTGGTCTCTTATTATTCTTGCCAATTCTGGATCTTTCATCTGTTCTTCTGAGAGATTAGTGAATAAAGTGGCACCAATGGAGTCCCCAGACCATGAAACATCGACTTCCAATGGGTTTCTGGACATACTATCAGCATCTTTGTGTTTCCTTCCACTTTTGTACATCACTGACACGTCGTATTCTTGGAGTCGCAACGCCCATCTAGCGAGTCTTCCAGAGGGATCCTTCAGTCCTGTCAGCCAGCAAAGGGAATGATGGTCGGTGACGATCTTGAAAGCCTTTCCAAAGAGATATGGCCGGAACTTAGTTATAGCCCATATGGCCGCAAGACATTCTCTTTCAGTTGTAGAATAGTTTTTCTCAGCTTTCGTCAGAGTCCGCGAGGCATAAGCTATTACTTTTTCCTTCCCATCTTGGATTTGGATTAATACTGCGCCGATTCCGTATCCACTTGGGTCGGTGTGAAGTTCTGTTGGTGCAGTTTCGTCATAAAGGCCTAAGACAGGATCGGAGATAAGATCTTTCTTCAAGGTATTAAACATAAAATCAAGGAATTAAGTATTTACATATACCATTAATATCAGTGTCTCTAGCGGGACTCGAACCCAGGTTTCTTAATAACAAGACCAGTGCCATGACCATTCGGCCAGTCTTTCTTCAATGCGGCAATACTCATTCAGTTTAAATTATTAGCATATTTTTCATAAATTTATATTAGTATAATAAAAATAGAAAATAAAACATAGAAAGGCTGATCACTTATATCGGTAATTGAAGATTTTGTGATCATAATCTTTCATAAAGCATCTTGCCTTTAATCCCGGATTTTGGCTTTCAAACTACGGCTTTAACCTCTTAATCATCGTGGCCTTGCATCATATGGGCATCGAACTGTCGCTTCTAAAATATATAAGCTGAAACTGCATCATTAAGATATGCTATAATTCGTTAAAAAATTACATATTATCCCCAAATATCTAAAGTGTTGATTTTTAATTGGATCAATATGATGGCCTATACCCAAAACGGAAGGTGTCATATAATTAGATGATAAAAAAAAGCAAAAACAGTTAAAGGGTTAAAATATTTTTCTGATCTAATATACTACTGTCTTTTTAATTAAAGAAACTCCCACTTAAGTAAAACGTTGTCGAAGAACAAATAAGACATATAAATAAATTTGCAATATAAATAAACCATATAAATGAATTTACAAAATAAATAAAGCATGTAAATAAACTGCCAAGAGTTGCGCTTAGATTCGTGAAAATTTAAGCTCATAGCTTGTTGCATCGAAGATACGATCATTAACCTCTTAAATTATTACAATTTATCTATATCAAGAGAAAGATATAGAATAGATAACACTGTGGAAATTTTGTAGAAAGTTCTCAACGGATTATCGATTACTTTTTTTACGTATATATTTGATATTTACCCGCCCATTCAGATTCTGTTGCGTTCATTTCTACTTTATTTTTTTAATATATAAAATAGCAAGCGATCTGGATGAATTCATATTAAAAATATAATACGAATTCATCCAGATCGTTTGCTATTTTACTTTTAACTCTGTTCATGAGACATAATGGAGGTCAATTTAAGATCATTTTGTTTAGCTTCATAGAAGTGATATTAATTAACTGAAAATAAAGGGGTTACATTTTGTGCGTGGAGAAGAATTTAGAACAATATTTCTAGATTTAAATCCTTCTGCCAGCTTAAATGAGCGAAGTTTAATACATGCTATCCTTACAAATCCGACAAAAATTTCTTATATATAGTAACATCAAAGACAGATAATAAGATAAAGTAACATTTTCAAACCTGTATTTAGAAAAGTGACTGGAAAGTTTAAAGAATATTCATTAAGTTTGTCGTAAAGAATCAAATTTCAAAGCGAAAAAAAAAGGAAAAGATAATTTCCATTTTTATAATTACATACAGTGGCTCAAAAAATTGAGAGTACACCTTACTTTTACTTGATAAATCCAACTTTCAATTATAAATAACACATTACCGTTAAGTGCAAACATGTTTTTATTTTTACACATAACAAATGATTTAATTTAGAGTAAAAATAAAGAAAAATCGACGAAAAACTTTTAAATTGAAAAGCTTCAGAAGCATTTTAAATAAATATACGCAGAATTTTGCCTCAAAAAATTGAGAATACACCAATGAAATTCTTGTAATATCACGCATAGAAAGAACTTGTCAGTATTTAGTTGCATCTCTTTTGGCTTTTATAATGGCCTCTAAACATCATGGTACCGAATCGACCAATTTTTGTGGTATTTGAAGATATTAAATTTCATGGTACCGAATTGATCAATTTTTGTGGTATTTGAAGATATTTTACCCCATTCTTCTTGTACCACTTGTTTTAAATGGGTTTTGTTTCTATTTTTGTGTTTTTGGACAACTGCTTCAAGTGTGGCCCACGAATATTCAATGACATTGATATCAGGGTACTGTGGTGGTGTGTGTAACTGCTGATTACAATGAAAAAGACACCATATTTTGACGTTACGTGCATTCTGTTTGGGGTCGTTGTGCTACTGGAATATGAAATTTCCATCTCACCCCAAATTTTTGGCACGTTTTTTTAGATTTCTGCGAAGTATATCCAACTAAACCATATCGTTTATAATGCCATCTATAAAAATTAAATTTCCTACCCCGGATGAAGCCATGCAACCTCAAATCATGACGGAGTCACCATCATGTTTAACTGGAGGACGTAAATGTTTTGAATCCAAAATGTTGAGTTTTCTTTCATAACTAAATATAGCTTTCTTCCAAAGGTTATTGATCTTCAATTGATAAGTTTTTGCAAACTTTAAATGCTTTTTCAAAATTTGCCAGCTGGTAAACATCTGGTGAATTTTCCAGTCTCTCTAACAATGCGATTTATATATCCAGCTTGTCTAATGGCATTTCGCACAGTTTCAGCACTTATACTTCTGTCTATGATTTGAAAAATTTCTGTAATAAGTTGGATGAAGCATACGGTCGCAGCAATCTAAAGGAAAGTATTAAAAATTTGGGATTAGATGAAAATTCCATTTTCCAGCAGTACAACGACCCCAAACAGAATGTACGTAACGTCAAAATATGGCGTCTTTTTCATTGTAAACAGCAGTTACACACACCACCACAGTACTCGACATCAATGCCATTGAATATTCGTGTACCATACTCGAAAAAGTGGTTCAAAAATACAAAAATAGAAACAAAATCCATTTAAAACAAGTGGTGCAAGAAGAATGGGGTAAAATATCTTCAAATGCCACCAAAAATTGGCAGAATTGGTACCATGAGGTTTAGAGGCCACTATAAGAGCTAAAAGACATGCAACTTAATAGTGACACATTGCTTCTATGCTTGATATTGCAAATATTACATTGGTGTATTCTCAATTTTTTGAGGCAGAATTCTGCGTATGTTTATTTAAAATGCTGCCGAAACTTTTCAATTTGTTTCGTTGATTTTTCTTTATTTTTACTCTAAATTAAACCATTTGTTATATAACCATTTAAAAATAAAAACATGTTTACACTTCCCGCTAATGTGTTAATTATATTGAAATTCGGATTTATCAAGTAAAAGTAAGGTGTACTCTCAATTTTTTGAGCCACAGCCACTGTAAATAAGACTTAATTAAGACGTGATAATTTTTTGTTACGATTCTTTCAATTTCAAATTAATTAAGTAATGTTATTAGCTGTTTTTAGAAATTAAATAACGAATCATGCCTTAACATTTGCCAAGTTTATATATGTTACGCATACAATGCATTCTCTTTTACCAATGACGTCTCAGCTGCGGGCTATTGTACTATACATCATGATGAAAATCTTTCTCTAGAGATAAAAGTCATAAAAAAGCTTTTTAATCACTTATTCTAGTAACTTTTTATTATTATATTTAATCATTTATGAACAAAAAATATTCTTTATAAGGATTCTGACTTGAGTTTCCTTAATAAATTAATTCTTTCATCTGAAGAATTCACCCACAAGAAAGAAAAAAATTCGATATAAAATAATATAACTAAGTAGCAAATATTTTTTTTCACCAGAATAATTAACGAAATGGAACAAATAATGAAAACTAAAAGAATTATGTACAACAAAATTAGAAGAGAGAAGTGGGTTAAAACAGACAAGCAATTAAGTGAGTCTTCAAATAGCTACCGATCTTTGGTTGAAAATTCCAATTCCTTTGCTGGTCCAAGGAGTGCGATTTTTAACCCCTCTTTTGTTTACACCAATTTGCCATATGCACTAAGCAGTCTTGCTTAAATTTTGTACTAAAATTTTTGCAAGTCTAAACATGCTTTTTATTTTTACTGATAATGATATTTCTTGGGGGAAGGGGAGAAGTGATCTTCTTACTCTTATAAAAACTAATTTGAACAAATGAAATGAATTTCTTTATATATTATAATTTAGCTTTCAAAACAGAAATTTTGAGGAATGTTATGAATAGATAAAATTTATACTTTTGAATCCATTGTTTTAGCGCTAAATATTTGCAACGGTATTATATAAGCTATTATTGTCTAGCAGGAGTGGCACATTCATATGCCCTCCAAATTTTTCTCTTGGTTAATTTATTTAACTCTATATATAATTACGTTAACAATCAAGGAAAATATAACAGGATTTCCTTTAGAAGTTTCAGAATTCAGAGGAAATGTATTAAAAAATGGTAAGTATTTCTTTGAAAAAAGTAATCTTCCACAAAATACCTTCTACTGCTGTGAAATGTATGTAAATAAGAGCATTAGTCCCACTCCATAGATTGTTATGGGAGGAAGATATTGCCCCACAAACAATTATTTCTTATTTTCCATTTTTTTTCTTATTATAAATACTATAAGAAAGTATAATTATTAATAAATAAATTTAAATAAAAAAAATTGTTATTATTGAATTTTTTAGTACACAAATACGAAAGTAACATCAGTACATATGTATATATTTTAATCTTAATGTTTCAGCAATAGTTGAGCAAAAACAAGAGTAAGGAATACAATAATAATAATAATAATAACAATGACAATAAGAAATTTCTTTAAGTTGTTAATTATTTTTAAAATTTATTTTTAATAAAAATTTGTTATTTCTTTGTTAAAAATTATTTATATCAAGTCGAAAATCCTATTGTTGTTTTTATTTGCTGATAGCAGAATTATTCAAAATTAATTGGCAAAATTTATACGTTATCTTTTGTGAGAATGTAATTTCTCTTTTTAATTCCTCATGTACATTGATCAGATAATTAACATAGTCTTTCATCCTTAACTTTAAAGAAAGGAAGAAATTCGTGCTGAAATAATGAAAAATAGCCTATATTTGATGAAAGAAAGAAAACAGCTTGCATTTCATTACAAAAACGAAATCGGTAGTTTAAATTAATACATAAAATATTTTTAAATTGTCAAAATTCAAGAAAAAAATTACATGCACATAAACTGATATCACGAAAAAAAATTTTAATGTCAAAATTGCTTAAAAATCATATTTGTGCTATAATATT
Source organism: Argiope aurantia (assembly GCA_026543865.1). Taxonomy (NCBI): domain Eukaryota; kingdom Metazoa; phylum Arthropoda; class Arachnida; order Araneae; family Araneidae; genus Argiope; species Argiope aurantia. Next base: position 112,737 of record JAPMOR010115499.1, on the reverse strand, counting down.
TTTAATATATCATAGAAATTTAATCATTTAATTATCATAGAAAATCATTTATCATTTAATTTATCATAGAAAAACTCCTAAACCTCGCTTAATTTTTAATTAATGAAAATTTCAAAATATTACTCGAAGCTGCGCATTCTCTACTTATTTTCCATTCAAATTTGGCAATTTTAAATCAAATGGTCCTTTACAGCCGATAGAGCGCTAAAACACACACACACACACACACACAATACGATCATTTAACGAATGGTTCTGAAATGATAAATTTCGATCAAGTTTCTGGATTTTGAAACCTATAAGGATAATTATCGAAATTTTGAATTAGTGAAGATCTTAAGGATTAACGCAAAACTTTCAACAGGCCATATTTCTTTTTTAAGACAGTAATTTTTATTTGCGAATATGATGAATAATATCGATGGCATGAACAATATCAAAATGATGCATAGCGCGTCAAATTTCCTTGCGGTTGTAAATGTATCTCTAAGTTTTTGTATTTTATGGTAATTTAATATATCACGTTGCTACTTTCGTGCTCTCTGGTTTTGCGCATTTAAAACAGCCCTACATATTAGAAGACCTACGCCAGGAAATTATTGCGTTGTAAGAAGTGCAAATTATACTGCGCATCAAACTAGGCACTTGACATAAATTATATTGAAAGTAGATGTAAAATCAGCTTTCACGCATCTGAAAGTATTTCTTTCAGTCTCGAGATCACGAAATTAGCCAATGGCTGCAAACTTAAGCTTTCGCAGCATATTTGATATCACCGCTTAGATAACAGTCTGAAAGATAAGCGAACAATTGATACGCAGTACACTCTGTGAAGTAAACAGTAGATGTCAAATATCTAACTTGTCCAAATAAATATATTATAAAATGCTTTTTTAAATTAATATTTAAAAAATAATCAAATCGTTTCCTTTATTATTATTATTGCTGAATTGAATTAACAAAATATCATATTCGAAAAAACAAAATAGATTTTTATTTTAAATGTTTTTATGCAAGTTTGGGGTTAAAAAATTGTATGCATATTTTAGTGATAAATATTGATGCAATATGATTCTGAAAAGTATAAAATGTTACAAAAAAGAAATTATGTTTGGGTCCTTTTTTTTTTTTTTTTTTTTTTAAATATTGGTAGTAGTTCCATGGTTTTTTATATCCTGTATTTATCATTTTTATCAACTCTAAAATTCAACTTAATTTTTATCTAATTGAAATTTTAATTAAAATTTAAAAAACAAAATTCTGTGATGTAAATTTTTACCCTCTAAGATATGTATGAGTCATATTTCGTTGCTGCAGTTGGCTTTTAGAGTAACAACACAAACGTTCGTACATCTTTATTATTAGTAGAGATTAAACAGTCAAAACAGAGAAAAACATTACAAATGAATTAAAAACATTTTATGGCATTCATAATGTATATTGCACTGACTTATTTGTAGACTTATTGTTAGGCTTCAATGGTTCTTTGAATCAATGAGCGTTCATTTAGGAACAAATCTTGGTAAAATAATATTTGTACTAGGAAAAGTGGATAAAACAAGACTTGAAACCAGCCTAAAAATACTTTTCTTTAATTTCTTAACGCAGTAATTCCAAACGAATGCATTTTATTTTAAAGATTAAAAATAGAATTTTATTTTAATTCTAATTTTAAAGATTAAAAATAGAATTTTATTTAGTAAAAAAAAATTTTTTTCTCTAGTTTTTAATTGCAATTATATACAGATTATTTATATTTCAGAAACGTTATTGCTGTTCTTTATATTATATCAGCGAATTTAACTTATACCTTCTTATGAGATTTTATAAAATGCTCAAATGTGGTGCAAAGTTTTAAACATGATATTGAATATTATGAATATAAAATTCGTTGTCACTAAGAAAGGAAATAAAAATATTAACTACGCATTGATCCAGAAAGTACAAATTAATCAAAATTTCTTTCTTTAATATATCATGGAACAGTCTGTCTTTTTGTTGGTCTGTACTTTCAGAAACATGTAACTGCAATAACTCAGAGCTGCAATGACTTAGATGCATCCAATTTCATTTAGGATCTTATAACTACAAGTGTAATTTTGTGACATATTTTGGTTTCAATCGGTTGGGAAAAATGCTCTAAAACAGAAATTCGATTTTTCAATACTATTAACCGCATGTCAGGGATTAACCGCAAAAATACTCGTCAAGGATCACACAGTGGCTTTAGTAAAAATGCTAAATTTATTCCAAAGGTTAATATTTTTGTAATTATTTTATGCCAGTGTCAAGCAAGGTGTTCTCTATGATCACAACTTTATTAGAGAATATGCGAGAAAGTTTTGACAAGACCACTCCCAACTTTTATTTGAAATTTTTTTTTTTAATACAAAATCTAGAAAAGACAGCCGTTTAAAAACACAAAGATTTTTTTTCTTTATCAATTAAACTCAACCAATAAGGTTGAAATGAGAAATTAGAATATGTTGTAAGTGAAAATGTATATAAGCTATTTTCCAAAATTGTTATAAGAAAATAATTTCTAATTTTATAAGCAGATTTTCAAAAAGTTTTGATATAAGAATCGATTTTTTTTCCTTTTTACTGTTCTGTATTAAAAATTAATACTTCCGTTTTCAAAAACAGTTTGCAAGTCATAAATAACTATTTCACCGCAATTTTTATTTCATGCTTCATTTATTACAATATTCTCCTTGAATCTTAGTTAATTAATTAAAATAAATAAATATATATTTAAATAACTTTGTTAATAGATTATTTTTTAATAGAAATAATTTTGAGAATAAATTATTTATAGCAAGTTGCATTATTTTTCTCTATTCTGTGGCAACATCACGAATAAAACTTTTCGTTTAATCGCATTTTCAAAGCTAGTTGGAATCGGAATTATATTTCGGTTAATGTTGTTTAGTGTAATTTTTAATTCTATATTTTCACTTTATTAATATTTAAAAATATAACTTTTAAAGGTGGCAACTTTATTTGCAATGTAATGAAGGAAATCACAACGAATTGTTTAGAGAATGAAACATAATTCTTCTAAAGAAGAATCGAGTTTAATTTTTGTCCAACGTGACGATATTAGAACAATTATTCAAAACATGTTCAGGTAAGATGTTTAAGATTAATTTTACTTTAAATACCTTATAGCATAAATTCTATATATTTCGGATGATTAATAAGTTTAAACTATTAGTATAAATTAGTTAACATATTTAATTTCAATAAAAATATTTTGAATACAAAAAAAATCGTCTGATGAAATATAAGAGCAAGATATTTAATGCGCTTGATAAAACGATTCATAAAAATGGAATTAACGTAATTTGTTTTAGATTCTTCTATAATTTTTCATTACATAATTTTTTTACTTTTGAATTACCAACTTTATTTAATACGAAATGAAGTACAAAAGATTCAGAAGCAAAGGCGGAAGAAATTGGAAGATATGATTATAAGCATTGATATGATTATAACAACTGATTGTAAGTATTCAACTTTCATGTAGCAATTATAATTATAATTTCAAATAAGTAATTAATAAAATATAGCTACACAAAAATACATTTTCATAGAGAACTAACAGTTAAAATTAATTAATGTTAACATTTCACAATTTGTTATAAATAATAATGAAATAAATTAGATTAGAAGGAATACGACTAAAAAAATGTTTAGTTTTCTATTTGATATGTTGCATATTAAAAATTTTCTAGTAACCTGGATTAAATATAAAAAGAACATGCGATATGTATTTAAAAAAAATCATTGCTGTTTCTTAATTTAAGCATTCCGATACAATTATTGCAATTAGTTGTTAATAATTTTATTAAGTCAAACTGAAATTCTTAAAAACTAATATTGCGTTTAAAAGAAATTTTTAAAAACTAATATTGCGCTAAAAATTTTTTTAAAAAAATTTACATTATTAGTAGTGCTTTTCCGACTAGGCAGCTGCCTCGGGCCGCTGAGGTAAGTAAGGATAGGAGCGAAGTTAAATGGAATGAAAATTTTATTAACATTGTTGCTGAATAAATAAGTTTATAAAAATTACAAGTTCTATTAATTGTACAATTTAAGGATTTCAATGTGTATTTATGTTGAATTATTGAAATCATTATTGCTTAAATTAAAATATAATTAATTATTTATTTATGGTGTATTGGAATATTAATTATTCATTTATCTGATTCCGTTATATTCCATCAAATAGATACAATGAATTAATAATTTTTAATGAAATATTTATACAAAGTTAATTATTTCTTTATTTTTATCATAATAATTAAAGTTTTCATTTGTAATTTAAAAATTTTTAACTTAATAATTATGGTTAATTGCTTTGTAAGCGTATTTTAAGTTTCGATTTCCAGGGCTTTATTTAAATATTGAGAAATATATATTTTCTATTTAAATTGTTGCAAAGAGTTTTCAGATCTTTAACTAATATGTACTTCAAATCAGTCTCAATTAAATTATGCAGTATCATTTTTTTGAATTTTATTTTCTTAACATTCTTTCTTCAAGTCATATAACGAAACCCTTTTTTAAAAAAGATTAAAGATGAAAATATTTGAAATACCCAAACGTTTACGTTGATTTTAAATTTGACAACAGATGGCAGCAGCACACTAATTGTTATCCATTCTTTACATAATCAGAATTTTTTTCACTTATAAATTGCTAATCTCTTTCTATCCTCCTTCCATCTCCGAAGCAATTAATTTCTTTTCATGAACTAATAGAGATATTGTAGTGAGTCTGCAAATGGATTTTGAAATCTCACTTTTACCGCATCCTGTATGATATCTGCTGATGCAGTACTCCAATTAACCACAATTCAGTTCAAATAATATTCTTCAAGTATTAAATAACGACTTAAAAAAATTACTGAACAATAAAGATATTTTTTCGAAAATTTTCTTTTTTCAAAAAATTAAATTTCTAAATTCATATGTAATTTTCAAATTTCAAACATTCGAAAATGACGAATTAATAATGAAATTTGTTTCTCTATTATACTTCTGCAAACAAAATTTAATTAACCTCATCTACTGAATTTTCCATTTACCCTGAAAATGTTTTTAATTTTAAGAGTAAATGACAGTGCTTCTAGATTCTTTTTTTAAAAATTATTTAAGGTAGTAAATATTTTTAGGCTATAGAACACCTCATACTTATTTTCAGATAATTATGTTTCTTTTTAAACAGAAATAATACTAATTCTATTTCAGAAATGCCTACTTCGAAAATGAAATTTAAATTCGCAAAAATGTCTACTGCGAATATAATATTTATATTATAATCTTATTATATTTTTAGAATATTTCATTAGTTATATTTTTTAATATTAAAATCATTTTAAAACTTGTTTTTACTGTTGAAACTCTAAATCTATTAAAAATAATATTCGTAATAATAATATTTTTCTAATTAGAAAATATTACGTATTACAAAAATTATGCATGGTAATCAATCTTGGTACAGATCTAATTATGGTGCAAAACTGATTAATTATAAAAATATATTAAAACTTTGATGTCTGTTCTTTTGCTTTTCTTACTCAGTTGAGCTAGTTCTTTTCTTCTGTAAATTTATTTTGGAAGTTCCTCTCTTGTCTAAGTACCCATTTTTTAAAATTAAATTGTTCTAATTCCTTCTTAGGTTTAAAAAGTCCTTTGAAATAAGTCGGAAAGATTTCGCCAAATAAATGCGGATATTTTAAATATGTCTATAGGATATTAATTTTTAAAAATTTTGATCTAAATTAAAGGCAATCACTAAAAGGGTAATTTTTTTTTCTTTAAATTCCTTTGGATATATTAGTTTGGATGAAATTAATATGACCAGATTTCTAAACTTCAAACCTGAACATTTTAGGAACCGGAGCCCCAAAAGAGAGAAAGAAAAAAATTGATAAAATAAAAATGGGAAAGTAGTGAAAAAGCTTAAATTATTGAGGTAAGAAGAAGAGAAACAAGAAATAAATAAGATGAAAAACAAAAAACAAAGAAACGATAAAAGAACGCTTAATTATAATAGTTTTCAAACTGAATCATCTCCTCCTTCTTCTCCTTCTTACATTATATTATAATAATTTGATCATCTTCTAAATGTAGTAAAAGTAGCGACGAAAAATTACCCAGAAATTATTTTTTAAATTAAATTTCATTGATACTTATTTTTTAATTTGTTTATTTATAATCAGAAATTCGGATATTTTATTCCAACATGTACACATTTGAAATTTTTTTAAATTAAATTAAATTCTCAAAAGGACTGCCTCGGCAAACTTTTATCTTTTTACTTTCTAGTCATGATTTTGTTTTCTGTGTTTGTATGGCATTATGAGTTAATCAATGAAATGGAAACTATTTCATTTTATCTCATAAGCCAAATTGCCTGAAACATATTCATGATTCAAAGTTCAAATATTATCTTTTTATCAATTTAATGTAATTCCCCATAAAGTATATATATTGGGTTTCTTTTCTTTGGGGATAGGTTAAATTTATGTTTTATTAAATACTAGCCGCCTTTGGCGACCAGCCGGTTCGCCAGTATTACCGCTCGCTACAATTTTCAATTAAATATTTTAAGTAACTGGTCTGTTAAAGGATTCTCAAACAAAACATTTTTAATCTTCAAATTTTGATAGTCATACCAAACTTATATTGTTTAGATCGTTTCGTTCAACTTACTATATATATTTTGCTAATTTGTTGCCATTTCCGGTAAAACTTCAACTTTAATTAAAAATGTAAATGACGAAATTCCAATTAATATTAAGATATTTTTAAATAAAACCAAGCGTTTTATTTTATTTATCATCTTTATTGTTATTTATTAATTATTATTACTGTTGAATATGAGTATTGGAAACAGAATCGCTCGGTATTTAAGTCTTATGTTAACTACAAAATATTTTTCATAGTTTATGTAATATCTCAAACAATAAATCAACAAAAATTTCTGAGATTCAGTATAAAATTCAGTTTTTAGTTTTGCTTTCAAAAGGATTGAAATGAAATCAATAATAATATTTTGTTCCTGCTTATAAATATATTTCAAAAATTATGAAGTCTAAATTTAATGCAGTAAGGTATCATATTCTGATAAATATTCTGGATACACCAAATTTTGAATAAATGAATGAATGTTTCTATTTTCCACGATCAACTAAGACTTATTTATGAAGTTTTAAATGTTAAAAATTTAGCAAAACTCACCATTTTCATAATCTTAGGCCAATTAATCTTGAGAAACCTGCGCGCTTATTGGCGTATTTTCTTTGAAACGATCGATGAAAAATCTAAAATTATCTTTTTTTTATTTAATAGTGATATTCAAATCTTCATAAATCAGTCAGTTTAAGTGATTGGAAATTAACTCTTAAAGTCAGTGATTTAGTTGATTGGAAATTAACTCTATGACCACCATAAAATCTGAGCTTTCTCTTGTGGTGTATGCATTCTCCTTAATATCCGATCGAATAAAACATCACATACAGAAGTACTACATAGAACACACACATCAAAAGTAAACATAACATTTCAATAGTTGCCAAAAACAAAAGAGAGAAAAATGCAATTAATAAGCAGACGATATTTAGAAAAGTACAGATATTTAGACTGGAAAATGAAATTATCTGAAATTAAAAACACGCGCAGACGATATTTACAAAAGTAAAAGTATTCAAACCTGAAAAGGAAAATATATGAGTTATTCCATCAATAAATGCCATAAGTTTGTTTACATCTTCATTATTTTATGAGTCATTAAATATCAAAATGGATCCGGGATATGTTTTCTTGAATTTATTTTTTAGAAAAAATAATATTTCATATTTGTTTCATTTCCTACAGACACGCGGCAAAAATTATATTTTTGCAGATTTCATTTCCAAAAAGATTTAATTTATTTTCAGTTAGAACTTTAATCAATGTGATGGCAACACTTTGAAAAAAGCTATTTTTTTTCTCATGAATGCGAAACGTGCTTAATCCTCATTTTTATTTTTGACGAAAAAAAATAAGAAAAACATAGTTAAAATATTTATTTAAAAATTCATTAAAAATAGAAATTTAATTTTAATGTTAAAACAGTAGTATCATTTAAAAGATAAATTTTTTATCTTTAACTTCATATTAAAATCTTTTTTGTGCGGTAATATTTTCGGCAGTTATAGCAGAAACACGTCAAAATTTCGCTTAATTTTTAAATAAATAAAATTCTAGTTAAAAATTCGAAAAAATAACCCCCAGGTGCACATTCCCGGCCTCCAAGGTATACACGTGCCAAATTTGGTAGCTGTAGGTTGAATGGTCTGGTCTGTAGAGCGCCAACACACACACATACACACACACACACATTGAGCTTTATTATAAGTATAGATATTTGATTATTTTTAGTGCACTTCATTTTAATATTTTTTATTGACATTTGATTCCGACTTTCACAATTGTCTAAAATTAGGCAAAGCATGGAGTTCTTCAAAAATATTAAAATTTATTCAGCTGCATGTAATTTTTAAAATTCAATTTAATAGAAGTTCTAATAAAATAAGATTTAATAGCAAAGTATAATTAATTTATCTATTTCGGAAAATCCACATTTTAGCCAGATTTATAGAATTATTTAATCGACATTTGTAAAAGTAGGCATTTACTAAAAATTCTTTTATTCGCTGGTATGTACCTGTTTTATTTATGGTAGGCTATTAACAATAATTTTTATCATGAAACAGTTTTTTAAGAGTTAAGGAAGTCTAGAATACAACTCAAGATAAATAAAAAAGAAAGTAGCTTAAAAAATTAAAATTAAAATGATATAAATTATCCTATCGCACTGAACATTGGCCCTCGATAAAGGAGATGATGAGTTTCGTAAAACTTGATTGTAAGCTAAAATTGGAACTTAATCTATAAATTTCTGTGAAGGTTTACATAAAATACAGATAACATGGTTATTTATAGCAATCTTGATATAAATCTGTTTATGGCGTAAAAAATATTTTTGCGAGATTTTTGAAATATGTCCCATGGAGAGTTATCTTGTTTTAAGAAATAACTCTATAAATATTTTGATTTTAAGATAAGAAAAGAAAATTTTTACCCGTATTTAAAAAAAAGGAATGAATAAATATATAGAATAAAAAACAAAGTAAATGTAAATTTACTTTATAGGATAAAAACATATTGACATATTTTTCACAAAATAAAAAAAAATATCCTTTCTAGGTATTTAAAAAACATTTTTCTACTAATATTCTTTTCTGCAGACTACGTTATACAGAGTTCTACGTTCTTTTTATTTAAGTAAGTTAACTGGTGAATCATCCTAAATACTTCAACAAATGTGGAATCTAAGTATAATAATTGTTATACGATGGGTAATATAAAGCATTGCAGCTCCACATAGTTGTAAAGTGTAGAGTTAGGTCGTATTAGAAAAGTCACTAGAGATTGGAAAAAAAGTTCAGTTACAAAGTTACGGGTTTTATCAAGAATTCCTACAATGTTTCCGCTTTCGATAGGAAAGTCTTGATAGTACAATAATTAGGAATATGTTTAATTTTTTGTGCTGTACATATCAGCGCGAAACCTATTTGATATATGGAAATAGAAAAACGATGTTATATAGAAAGTTTTAAGCACACGGCATTAAATATCTTCTTATGGAGCTTCTTCAATGAACACATGTGTGAAACAATCTTATGTACCAACTTTGCAAAACCATCGATGTCACTGATGCTTGAGCCAGTGTAACACAATACGTATTGATAACAAATATACTGTGTGAGTCTCTTCTGGGAGTTTAGATGTGCACAATGTTTGAATGGAGATGTATATTGAATATAGAACACTCGAAATCACAACTAATTGCCCATTTCGGACATAATGCCCATTTGTCAACATAACAATGTTGCAAATCTTGAATAAACAAATGAGAGTTGAAAACATTCTACGCTTAACGTTCATTTTCCTAAAATGTCTTTTTTTTTAACTAGAGGTTCCTAAACTTGTGCAGTTCAACTTTAGGCTTTGAGATACGAATTCTAACAGAATTTACTTTTAAGGAGCGTTGTGAAGAATGTCATCTCTAGTTGTCGAGTTCGCGCTCATTAATTATTTGCTCTGAAACTGGTTTCCATATTTATATAGTATAATTTCTGAATATTAATGCAGCATTGCAATTTCTATAAATATTATTCTTTTAATTTGGATATAATAACAAAGGCAATGTCTCCAAGCATTTCGGATTAGCCAATAAAGTGCTAGCTTTGGATTATATATAAATCTTTCAATAGCTGAAACATACCGAAATGAAGTTTAAAAATATTAAAGCATTATACATTACAAAGGCTATAATTTTTATTATATTTTTTTTAAAAAATCGCTATTAATTTTATTTTTAAAATTACGAAACATGAAAATCCAACTATATATAGCAATATAGATTAAAAGTGTTGGTTAATGTATATTGTGTGTTTATTGTTTTAGAAAGCGAAGGATTGTCTTATTTACAATTAAATTAACTTAATTATAAAGTAATGTCATTAATATTCCCATTTTGATGAATTTTTTAGAAAATAGTCATGAATGCAATTATATCAGTCCTAGGAATAGTCATGAATGCAATTATATCAAATTTATATATTGTGATTAAATAAATTACAACGCCATTTCTAATGAATGCATATTTATTTTAACGAAAAGCATAGAATAAAAACCGTCCAACTATTCATATTGAATACATCTATTCATCAGGACTTCTGTGGTTTTGAATCGATGAAATCATATTATCTTAAATTTAAAGCACACATGACATGTGACGATATCAATTTCAGGCAAGCTCTTTCATTTCATGGAGCTCTTTTAACAGAATTTTCATTTTAAATACTCATTACGACATACGGAAGGTCAATATCATAGCAGTATTTTGAGGTATCTTAAAATATCTTATTTATTATGAAGCAATTCTCTTTCCATTTCATGACTTATAGGATTTGATTTTCGTATAAATATATTCTCTTTGAATTTTAAAAATGTGCCATTTTTTTTTCTTTATCGGAACATAAATATTTTTCTAAGTAATATCTTTAGAATAACATGGTATTAAAAGCAATGTTACAAATATTGTCTCCAAAGATAGAAAGCATTTGAATATGTCACAAAATGCTGCTAATCCTAATCATAATAAGAAATGAATACACTAGAAATGCTTGGTAGAGTTTTCGAGCATTATGAAAATTGTCCATCTTAAAGAAGTTATAAATTTATTTCCTAAGAAATTGACTTAATTATTCGGTTGAAATTTAAACTCTCATACATTAAACTGAATTTTACATTTATATATAAATGATAATTACCTTTCGAACTCTATAGAGTTAAACTGAATTATGTTCTTCTTATTGAGATTTGTACATCTTTTCATTTTAATGAAATAAGATTTATATTATATATGTTATTATATATGTTATTTTGAAAAACGCAATAAGTGAATAAAAAATCAATATTTCTATAATTATCTTTTTTTTCGCTTTAAATGAGAAAAAAGTGTGGTAAGAGAGAGGGAGGAGTGGAGAATCTACAAGAATCTTCAGTGAATTTTGTTTATCAATATATAAAATATAATTAATCATTTATTCTTTTATGAAAAACATTTTACTAATATTTCGAACTGAATATAATTAGTTATTTCGAATTGAATATAATTAGAATGAATGCTTTTTTAAGGTTAACGTTTTAGAAAGCAAATGCTTTCAAAGAATTTGTAATTACAGGCACGATTTTTTATCCGAATTTCCATAAGACATCAATTTAAACATTACATATTTCATAGCTTAGCATTTTCAAATAAGATGGTCTGTATGCGCATGCAATTAATAATTTTTAATAAAAATTTTAATTTGTTAAATTACTTTGTACATACTTATGAAAATATAACGAAACATAGGAGCGTGCATACGCCAGTTCACCATGATAAGGAATCAATCATAAATAAACAATAATTTTCAGAAGCCGAACTCGAACTTCAGATTTCGTTATACCATATTTTTTTCTTCGTGAGAAATTAATTAAATCGTTTTACTTAATTTCTTACAGAAAAAGTACATCACGCATTTTTCTGAAACTTAATGAAACTATAAATTTGGCAGTTCTTCTATAGAACTGAAATTTTATACAAAGTTTGTAAAATTTATTGAAAGTTTTTAAAGTTAGCAGATTTAATAAAAGGTATCAGGCGTTACAAATTAGTCACGGCAGTTGAAAATTTCGATTATATGTCCCAGTTTAATAAAATGTTCTGAATTGCTGTCATTTTTATTAACCAGTAAATTGTTTATATTAACACGCTAGATGGCTTACTTCTAGCTGCAAAAATTATTTGCAAACTAAGCGGAATCTGTCTCCCAGAAAAGATTACTCAACAATTGTAACGAATTTCGTTTGGATCGTCTGAAATTCTTAATTGCCAGTAAATGCTATCAAAACCATTACGTTGATCATTACTCTAGCAACTTATCCATCAAGATTTTTAAACTTGGTCAACACCATGAGAATCCATGCATCTGAAAGGGTTAAGAATGAAAGCCGCCACGGAGAGAATCATTATTTATTCAACGGAAAGCTTACAATTATCGCTGGAATACCGTAGGTAATTACAATAAAAATAAAATAGCTAAATTACTTAATAAAAAAGTTTACTGTAGAGTCAAATAATATAGAAGTCCTGCAGAAATAAAGTTGAAAGCACGTATAAGCAGAGGAATAAAATCCCAATGGGCGGAAAAAATAGTGCATTGCACATTAATACCAAACGGCAAAATATTATTATTTAAAATACAATCAATTTTATAAGATAAAGAAATAAAAAGACAAAATAGAAAAGGACAGAACTTAAAATAAACCGCCACCACCAATCGAAGAATAAAATTACATAAATATTCAAACAAGAATTTAAAGCCCGGCACACAAGTAAGACATACAAGTAACTCATACAAAGAAAGTGGACAAATAAAGATTTCAACCATTGCAAATGTAACAAAATATACATCCACACTCACTTAGGTAAGTAAAATAAAAACTGTGCAGAACAATGTAAAAGTATTAACAAATAAAGTTCTTCACACAAAAAAGCCATCAGGGGTTGAGACCAAAACAAATAAATAAAGTAACAAACAATACAAGATAGCAAACAATCCTGAGACCCACCACTCCACTTTCCAGCTTCTTCCGAATTTCGTCACAACTACCTTTCAAAATTTCACACATTTCCCCCATTTTCTTCAATGATACTTCAGGATTAGTAATCTTTAAAAAAGGATTGATTTCGGAAAAATACATTTCAGGCTTTTAAAAATTGTCAGAATATCGATAAAATACACTGTGCAAGCTTTTTTCTCTCAAATCGACTGGAAAATATGTGTAATATGTCCAAAAAGTTGTACACATTATATAGATTTAGGCATTAAAAACTTAGTTGATCAAATATGGTATCACCAGTTTATCACATATGATTTGTTTGTATTAGATGATTGAACTGCTTGTGAGAAAATGATATAATCACCATCTGCTTTTTTTCCACCTTTAAGATAACAAAACAATAAAAGAAACTTAACGTAATTAAAAAATATTATTGATATTGTATATACAATTGCTTGTATTTAGTGGTGTATTTAGGTAATTTGCGGCCCTGGACAATTCGCATAATGAGATCCTTTTAATAAACCAGTCGATTTAGTTTCACATTTTAAGACATTTTTAATGTAAATTAACATTTTTAAATATTCTTCTTTTAATTTCAGTAAATTTGTAAAAATATATATGCTTCTTTTTATTTATTATGACTCATAACTGATCAACATTCTTATTTGTACAAAATTATATTTATTCGGACTTATGGTATATACATAATAAATAATCACATTAATTTTGTAATCACAATGTTTTATAACATAGTATTTGTATTTTTTTTTTGAAATTTATTTATTTGACAAGTAGCTAATAACATTTTTTTTAACCTACCTGCTTGCAATCTCCTTTCAATCCACCGAACCTAGGCAGTTGCCTAGTTTAAAATCCTCGACTACTTGTACTCGTTCCTTCATTTCAAACCCTCACACTTGCACCTGTCAATCAAAATATAGTTCAACGTTCCAAACACGAAAAGGCGTACGCATAAATTTCTGATGATACAGCTATGCAGAAAATTCCTAATTAATAGCGTCAAGTTCGGAGATGTTATGTCTGCTGCGAGCTTGTGGGAAATGTTTTGAAAACTCGCAGTGGGGTCGCATTACTTCACGAAGTATGACCTCAATGATTACCATTAAGAAGAGAAGAAAATTGCTAACTGAGCGAAAAATATGAATTCCATTTCTTTATACGACTTTTAAATGAAGAATATATGAATATGAAAGCCTTGAATAAACACAAAATATTTTTATGGAAAAATTGATCATTTCTGTTTCAATGTAATTATAATCTCTAGCATTTTATAAGAGAATTTATGAAAAGTAGAATTCGCGGAAATAACGTAGACTGTTAATTACTCAATTATAGTTTTTTTTTTGTAAAACAATATGCAATTTCTATAGAATGCGAAAATTTAATCATTTATTTGGTTTTGATAAAGGCTACTGGAAATTTATTACATATTTTGGATGGTCTACTTTTGATGAAATAGAAAAATAGAGATGCATTTTTCAAACAAATTTTCAAAATATTTTCCTTTGTTCTTTATATAAATCGCAAGCTTCCTTTATGAAGAATTCTGGATTTATTATACTTAGTTAAGAAAAAACACAACATAAATATATTCTTTCCTGATTAAATATTAATAATTTCTTATTCATATTCTTTGGGCTACATAGAATAATTTAAATTATTACAATCAAAAGATTTTCTTGTTATATGTAATGAGAAGAAATGTTTTCTGTTACTGGTTGAGCAATAGAAGTAGAAATTCAGCACTGCAAAATTTTCTGGCTTCTTTATTCTTTTTAAACTGACCATTTTCTTGTTAATTCATACAACAAACATTCAGTAGATTAAATTTTCATTGCTTGAAAACTAGCGAATAGTGGAGTAACGTGTACTTGAAATTGTTTAGATAAAACATTACATTTTAAATTATTCATCTACTATCTTTTATTTCACTGAAAAAAAAGAGAAAAAGAAAACTTGCAGTTATTAATCCTTAATCCTGGTAAAATGTAACGTATTATTTTTTTACTTTTGTTATCATTTTTTTTTCATTCGCTTCTAAACTTTCAATTTCATTCACAGACGCAACATTTTTACCATCTATTCATTTCTGAAATTTATAGTGGTTCAAAAACATAAAGGTAGATAATGCAGATTTTAAATTATTTTTCTCGTAGTTTTATCTCCTACAAGATTTGTTCACAATATTTCTTATCGGACAAGTTTCATCCAGTTTCTTTCTTCCTTTTTTTTAAAACTTGGTTCTACAATAGAAAACATTAACAGCAACGTTCTAGCTCGTAAATAAAAAGTAGTAAACATGGGCGACAAGTCCTAGAGTTTGTTCACAGGGAGTTGGTGTGCAGTCGAATCCTGGGTAGGGGCTGAGTGTGGCTCATGGTTGCGGTAAATATTGACACAGGTTTGCTGTATTACTGAGGACAAAACTTAAGGGGCGGAACTTGTGGAAGAAGTGGCGATAAAATGCCCACCCCTCTTATTGACCGAAAGGAGAGTAAACGTTAAGGAAAAATTTAACAATTCCTGATAACGCTCGTCTGATAAGAGAATTCGTTCTGGATAAAGATAGTTAACATTGTTTAAGATGTCGCCACATTCGGAGAAAAGAAATCAGGGTGGGGAAATTTTTTTTAAAAAAAGGATGATAGTTTCTCAGTCTTCTTTCTCATTATTTTGATGACAGAGAATCCTTTCATGAAACTGGTTGTCTAGATTCGTTCGACAATTTATTTTCCTGATATCTTCATGTTTATACTATCGTGACGTGTTGACAGGTAATAATAGAGGTTTCTTGTGGGTAAAATGATAAGAAATAAAGCTCTTCTTTAAGTAGAAGTTAATTTTCCTTATTTTTCCTCCTACTTTGACGATATTTAATTATATGCTGAGCTTTCTTAAGCAGGCTTAATTATTTGTTATTTTCCTCTTAACTATTCTAATTCCCATCGTTCTATTTTGTGTTCTAAGTTTTAACAAGCTAAGTAGTTAATATAAAGAATAATTTTAGATGAATTTTATGCTCATGAATTGAGATAAAAACTTGTATGTCTTAAATGATTCGCGAATATTATTTAAGGAAAACATAAAAGACTATATTTGTAAGTTTTGCATTTAAAATTCGGTAAAACAGAGAATTTCAATAATTTGCGTAAAATTTAGTGCAGTATTTCTCTGATTTATATATTTATAAAAAATTATCTGAATACATGAGATTTTCCCTTTTAAACAATAATTTCAAGAATAGAAGTAGATGGATTTGATTTCTATTCACGGAATTATTTTTCAGACGGTTTAAAATGTTTATAAATTTTACGTAATCTTCAATATTCGATTCAAATATACGCGTTCAAATATAATTCAATAAAAAACGATTATTAATAAGAATAAAAACATACCTATAAACTCAGGATTTTCTAATTTTTAATATAGTTTATTCAGTGTTGTAATAATTTTTTGTAATAAAAGTTGTATTTTAAAATGCTACATTTACTATAATTACAGAAAAAAAGCATTTAAAATGCTACAATTATTGTAATTACATTCTTTTATTTTTAATGCACTATTTTTAAAAGAAAGAATCCTTCTATTAACACTCCAATCATACATGAAGAATGCTGCTGTCAATATATGTATAACTAGTCGACTTTTGCGACGTGATGGTTTGGCAGGATTAATTGTTACTACAATTTTCGATTAGTTATTTTATAAAGCATTTAGTGTTGTAGAATCGTTTTAATGATTTCTCCAGTAAAATGTTTGTAAGTTTCAGATGTTCATATAATTCCTACTGGTTTAAAAACCGTACACCATTTTTTTATTGTATACATTTTTTTCTCTCTAATTTTCTGTCATCTTCCCTAAAATTTGAACTTTAAGTGGGACTGATGCAGTTAAAATTCATATATTTTTCTTTTTACTACAACCAAATATACTTTTTAAAATTTTGAGTACAGAAAATGGAAAATTTTAGCTTTGAAATTTTATGTACTACAGAATTTTTTTTTGTTATAGTTTATGCAGTATCTCAAAGAATTATTCAACAAAAAAATTCTCTAATACAACCTGAAATTCACTTTTCAGATTGATTTTCAAAAGCACTTAAATGACGTAAATAATAATATTTATTTTGATTTAATGCTTCTGAAAAAATTATGAATTCTAAGTTTTATGCAGTCTTTTGGTCTCATATTCAGTGAATTATTCTAGACATACAAACTTTTAAATTAAAAAAAACCTTTCTATCTTCTGTTATGAAACCTGAATGAGTTAAGAAATTTTGAATCTCATTATTTTAGGAAAATCAAAAATTTCATAATTTTAGGCCAATCAGCCTTGAGGAAACTCCGGACCCTGATTGGCTGGATTTTTTTTGAGACGATCAATGGAATGGTATAAAATTGCTCGCCATTATATGATAGTACTGTTCATAACTCACTCAGCTTTAAAAAATAATAAAGTGGATCTTTCTTTTATATTTAAAATATTAGTGATTTAGGAATATTTTATTAAATATAATTCATAGGTCCGAGGATTTGTACAAAAGTTTAAACTTCTTAATTTAATCGAATATTTACTGACACAAAGTACATAAGATAGTTGGACTCAACAGCTTAAGACAGCAATAAATCGCACGGGTATTAAATAGTGCAAAGTAATTGAATAAATAATATAGATATTTTAAAAGGGTTCAGAAAACTTTTACTGCGCTTAATTTTTTATGAAAGATAATATGTTCATATTTATTTCATCTCATACAGACTTGTGCTGAAAATTAAAGTTTTCAAGGTTTAAATTATAGTGAGAGCGAACTTAATCTTTTAATTTAAGCTTTTGTCAACGTTATGACAACATGTTTGATTAAAGCTAATTTCTCTCAAGCACGTGTAACGTGCTCGTACAGCTTAATAACTTTTTAAAAAATGTGAAATATATTGATAGAAAATATGTTTAAAATATTTTTTGAAAATTCATTAAAAATAGAAAAAAATAGCAACAAATTGATATTTAAAAGTTTATTTTTTGAATTTGAAAATGAAATAAAGATGAAATTTGTGTTGTAATATTTCCTGAAGTTTTGGAAAACGCCAAAATTTTTCTTAATTTTTAATTAACTAAAATTTTAAATAAATGACTCCGAGATACTCATTTCCACTCTCTGAAGGAAATACATATGGCAGGTAAATCTAAATTTGGTAGCTGTATGTCAAAGTGTTTGATCTGTAGAACGCCAACAAACACATACATTCATTTTTATTAGAAGAAATATATCTAATTTTAAAAATAGTAATCATATTGCTGGTTGGAAGACATTTCCTTCCTATATCAGTTCATGCAGTTTGAAATTTTTTTTCCTACTTTATTGAATAAAAAAGAAAATGAACTGTGCCTCCATTTTTGTTTGCAGCAATTGTAGTATGTATTTTGTAAATGAACGGTAATAATTTGAAATCACGGTCATGCTGTTTGATTTGAGACTTTTTTACAAAATGTGACCATTTCATATGTACATATTATATTTTTAATTTGTATATGTAACAAATGCATATATTTTGAAAAAATTGCAAAATTTGAACTTCCCACACTCCAAGCAAATGGATCCCTAACTCTATAGCATTTTTTAAAGATATCTAAGATTTCCTTTCCTAAATCAGCACATATCAAAGAAATCCCTATCAGAATCTGGTGGTAAACTCCCAAACGGAAAAATTTAAAAATACGAATTTATTATATCGCTCAGAAAACAGACGCGTTTCATTTGTTTTCCTCGTGTACGAATACTTTACCAAGGAAAAAATTGAAGTTGATTCCAAGTGTACCTTCATTTCGTCCACACACACACACACACACACACACACACACACACACACACACACACACACACACACACACACACACACACACACACACACACACACACACACACACACACACACACACACACACACACACACACACACACACACACACACACACACACACACACACACACACACACACACACACACACACACATACACACACATATGTAATGATATTTTAAACTCTAATTTTTAATTTAATAAATTTCCAAGGTTTTATCTTAATTTAGCCCACAATAACTTCATTCTAAAATATTCTAATATTTCCTGATCGCACTCCACTTTTTCTATTTAATTAGTTCAAGAGAAGCTTTGTAAAATGCTTAGGGCGGCAATTGATCCGCGGTCACATGATCCGCGTGACGGGATAGAAGAATGTCCAGTAAGCACATTCTTTTTAAAAGATCCCTGTGTTTCCCTTACTTGTGATTGACATGTGTCAGAAATCCCTATCAGAATCTTAATAATATATTAGCACTGTGAAAAAATATTTTCACTATCAATATCTCATGTTATATAAGACTAGGGATAATTTACTTATCGCTTTCTTCCCCTCTTCTTACCTAATCTGTTGCTGTGAGCGGACGTGCATTGTCCGCGCCTTCTTGGTAAATAAATTATGCCTTCCCTGCATGGATTAGAGAGAACTTAAAAAAGCAAAGTCACTTTACTGCTTGTCGCATCCATTCCACTTTTCTATTTAATTAATTCAATTGAAGCTTTGTAAAAATGCTGAGGTCGGCGGTTCACACGCTCCGAGTGAAGGGATAAAAAATTGTCACCCAAGGGAATTCTTTTTAAAAGATCCCTATGATTTCCTTGCCTAATTCGACATGTGTAAAGAAATCCTATCAGAATCTCATAGTATATAAGCACTGGAAAAAACATTCTTTCTCTCTCTTGCCCCTTTTTTGCTGTCTTTTGTACTTGTGCCGCGTTGTGAACGGACATGTTTTATCCGTTCTGCTTGTACATAAACCATGTCTTCCGAGATGGAAATAAATCAAGTTTAAAATTCGAAAGTGCATCTTTGTCTCCGGCCACGATTTTGCTTCAAAATATTACGGTTATATATATATTCATTCAGTTCTAACGCGAATGCTGGATGGATGTCGGATCAATAACTTCCGGTCTTGCGACCATCTGACGACTTTAGTGATGAATATGACGACTAAAATGAAGAAGAATTTCGGTGATATCTTGATATCTCCATTAGGAGAAAATATACGATATCTTTCCAGAATCTTCTTTACTCCATCAAGGTAATTATAAAAAACTACAAGACTGAGCTGTAGTAGTCGAGAGAGAGAGAGTGTAGTTGCATTCTCTCAGGATGTTTTTGTGCCGTTGTTGATTTTCCGTAATAATATATATTTCAAATCACAACTAATTGCTGACAGGCAAGAATTAGAGATGATTTTTTTTCTGGCACTTGAATTTAAGACATGTTTTTTTATTATAATCTGCTTATTTACATTGAATAAGTACTATTAAACATATTTATTATAAAATTCTAGTAAATTCATGCATAATTAATTCAAGCTTTGTTTTAAATTAACAGTCTAAAAACAATTATTTATACACTAATTACGAATAAAATGTTCTCATTACATGATTATGTGATTAGGAATTTTTTAGAAGAATGAATTCTGAGTTTTTTTGAAACTGATGATAATCAATAATAGAATAATAATAATAATGATAACATGTAGTGCCAAGATATTTCGAGAGCAGTGACACACTTATAATTACAATTTCATACTTATGACATACTATTTCAATAGCTATTACAAGTTTTCTTTTATCAAGTTTAAAAATAAGTCAATTCGATGCAGTAGGAAATTACTTAACAAGAAAATATTCAAAGCTAAATAAAAGAAAAATGACTGTAAATTAATAAACAAATGATTTTTTAAGAATTAATTACAATAACAGAAATGACTGATAATTGATGGATTAGATTAAAAAAGCCAAGAATTAGATTCTCTAAGCCATTATCTTCAAACCAGAGACAAATAGTTAATAAAACATGATTTATGCTTGTTAAATTAACAATTATTTTTATCTTATAATTTATTTTTAAATCATTCTACTAGATTCTTGTCGGATAGAACAACTTGCTATTAGTTTCAAGTGCTATTAGTTTCAGGCAATTTATAAAAGTGAAAAATAACAAAAATCTTAGTAGTAAACTAAGAATTAGGTTGTTAATCAAACAGGTGATTCATTTCGAAAAAATAAAATGATAAAACAAGAAAGAGTACCTTATCGCATCAAGTGGGAGAATGAATGCGATTACCCTTAGAGTTACAACAGAAAAGAGGGCATGAACTTGTTTTATTGATATACCATTTTCTACTCTTGTTCATTCATTTATTCTGAGAAAAATCTCTTCAGAGAATTTTTGCAAGCTTTAGAGAATAAGTAAGCTAACAGAGTTAGTTTCATAGGAAAAGTTGAGATAATTTGTAGATTTCACTTTTTTATTAATGCACTATTTTTTACTGCCTTCAACCTTTTTTATTTAACTAAGTATTCATATATCAAAAATTTTGGTTTTACGGTACTTTGCATAATTTGTAGAGGCATAAAAAGAAGACATCTCGTTCAAATGAACCTTCTTGGATTGATACAAAACCGCAGCCAATGGAGAGACGGGAAAACAGAGTGGGTGAAAGAGAAAGGGGAAACAAAAAGGAGAAAAACATTTCTGCCTTCAACTTCACCATAACTCATTGACATTCGTCCGATCGCTTAGATGTTTTGGCGGCTAAACCACGCCATGTGCTTTATTTGAAAGGGTGATAGGAGAATTGCGAAAACATTTTAACTTATACTTTTCAATTCATTTTCGTAATGAATGTTTGCCATTAATCATGTAGCTATTGGATCTGTCAATGGATTTTAAGGATTGAAATCTGAAGTTGTAGC
Source organism: Argiope aurantia (assembly GCA_026543865.1). Lineage (NCBI taxonomy): Eukaryota > Metazoa > Arthropoda > Arachnida > Araneae > Araneidae > Argiope > Argiope aurantia. The sequence goes on along the minus strand of JAPMOR010115499.1, from coordinate 90,695 downwards.
ATAGAAAAAAAAAGGGACGTAATCTGTTTATCATGGATGTATCTACGTGTACCTTCTCCTCTAGAAACTGTGAGCGAATATACCCTGTGTCTTCTACTTTGAACTTGCCGGAAAACAGCCTTGACCAACATCGTGAAGTATCGATATTAGAATTTTGGAACTATGAACTCCCGACTACTGATTGCTTGTATGCCGAATACTTAAAGAAACCTTTTAGTTCACGTCAAAAATTCATCTTTAATTCTACTTCTCTAAATGGTAAGATATTATTTCAGAAATTAATTCAATATTCCTTATATTTTTATGTGATATACGAATTAGGATTATTAATTTGATCTACCTACAGGAAAGTCACGTGTTATTGTTAAGCAAATCCTTTTTTCTTTTCCAAGTGATTTTTTGAAATAATTTTAAAGAAAGAAGAATTTGATAATAATTTACTTTTAAAGACTTTTAAAAGTTATTCAATTAATTCATTAATTCAAGAATAGCTTTAAAAAAATCTGTGAAGCGAAAAGAGAAAAAATATTTCAGACTGCTTTACTCTCTTAATAGTAAACAGATAATGAATATCGTTGCAGCTGGCAAAATTTAAACATGAATTATCTAAACAGAGAAAGATGTTACGACAACGTATGATATCTGACAAGGAAAGAAAGTGTTCAATATTATAAATAGTATGAGATCGTTTGTAGAAAAATCTGAGTATAGTTTCTAAGAATATGTTTATTTTTTCTTAATTTCTTGTCTGTGTGAATGAGTTTCTCATATCATTTTTATCTTGTTTATTCATTAATTTCCAGACTTTTAACCTATTTTTTGAATTGGGTTTAGGTTACTCCTGTATAACATGTGTTTAAAGTAAAAATTCCGAATTTCCAAATTTTAAAATTGGTACCTGACTTAATTAAAGAATCTTAATCACTCTCTAATTATGGAGTGAATAAAGAATTGGTTCTCTGTCAATCTCATTCTGGTATTTTCTTTTTCTTCTTTTAAATACTCTGTGTCAATGCGTTTAAGTCGTTTTGTTTCAATATTAGAATGAATAAATTATTTGTATGTCGTTTTAGTTTTTTTATAAGTAATTTGGATAAAAGTCATTACTTTTCAAGAATGAAGATAAACCTATTTTGGAGAATATTCATTCATTAGGAATAGAGAAGATAAAAAGATCTAGCGTACGTGGGCTATTAATTGCTGAAAGTTAATTTTCTGTCATTGTATATGATTATCAGTTCATAGGAATTAAAATGACTTTCTCTTTATAATATATTTTCTGCCACTGCTTATTGATGAATGGCCCCTGACCATATCAGTTACAGAACTTGCTATGTATGCAATGTATTTTCCAGGTTTCTCGGTAGTATTCACATTATTTCAGTATTAAAGTAAGAATCATGATAAACTCAGTGGTTTTGATATGAGATTGGGAAGAAAAAATTGGTTAAGAAATATTATTAGATTTGTCAAATAAAGAAGTTTGTGAAAAGTGAAATTTTATGACTTAAAAAATATTTTAATATTTTACTAAGCGTATTAGATAAGGTTCCTCTCTGTTTCATTAAATTCACTTAATTATTGTAATATTTATTACCATTAAATATCTGCTTAAATAATATCGGATACAAACTTAAATGCTAAGCAACTATACATAAATAGATAAATCGAAACATTAAAGTTCGATTATCTATTTCGAAATGTTTAAAAACATTCATAAAGTTATTAAAAAATAATCTCAAATAAATCGTTAAAATGCGAGTTAAAAATGTGCTGAAATGTGAAAGTAAGTTGATCAGTTTATGAAACAAAGGTCCTTAACATATGTACCACTTACGGCCGCTAAATTTTAAATTCGTCAGTGGATATACTCCATACAGGTTATGGTTACTCTAAAAGTTTTTCTTTTGCAAATCAGAAAAGAAAGTTTTATTAAAAAAGAAGAGGGAATTTACTTGTTTTATTTTAATGACTGTCAGTAAAAAATAATTTTATTCTAAAGCGATTTTTTTTCTATAATTAAAATTTTTTATGTTATTTAAAACTTTGCGTCAATTATTTATTCATAATTCCAAGAAAATAGGTCGTTAGGTATAAAAAATATCGAGAGGATCTATAGTTAAATTGTAATAATCTTTTTTTTTAAAATTTGGATTGCTTTCGTCAAAAAGTAATCTGATTTTATGTTTTGCTCATGTTTAAAGAGGAGGAATAGAGCTATTAACTAACAGAATAAAAAGTTATATTTTATGTTTCTTGTTGATGTAAGTTTATCTAACGACAGAAAATGAATTACGCAAGTTGCATTTCATCTTGTTACGAAATGTCTATGGCTGATAACTGAGTAGTCAGTTCATAAAAAAAATCTATTGTGTTTAAAATTGTCTGCTTAAAATTATTTTCATTTTTTTGTGCAGCGTTGATTTTCAGTTTATTTTTAATGCGAAGATTTTTGGTATTCTATTAATAATATATTACAAGCATTCATTTTTTGTCTTAATAAGACTAGAAGAAATTATTTTTGCACAAATTGTCAATTGTCAAAAAACAAATTGTCGATTTTTACAAATTGTCAGCAAGCGAAAAAGCAGCAAAAGATGCTTTATTTAAAACAATAAAGAACAACACAACTGCTTTTTATACAATACTTTATACTTCTTTTCAAAGTTCACAAGCAAGAAAATGCCTTAAGATACATATTTTCTATTTAGTTCAACAGAGAATTACATAAAACGTGAAGCGTCTGAAAATGTACTTTATTTGATATAAGCACTTACTTTTATACGTAAATTTAATACTTTATATTCTTTTCGATTTTACAAACAAAATAAGACATTAAGTTAGATTTTTCAATTACTTACTGATTAATTATCATATTCTCGTATCAGTCCCACAGGAAAGAGTACTGCAGGCTCCTTATAATATTCTCCTTTGCCCTCATGTCATTAGTTTTCAAGATAATTTCTGCTTATTTTATGTAACTGAACCTTTTTCCGTTGACCAAATACATATATTCCAAATTAAATGTGAATGTCTTTAGCTTCGTACAGAAAATCTGTCTCTGACATATATTGTTAGACGTCTTTGACTAGTTGCTGGTTCGCTTGGATTAACGCCTTCTAAAACTTTCAATTAAGTATTTTATGTGTAACTTGGCAGCAAAATATTTTTAAGCTTAGACTTTTGATAGATATTTAATCTATACTTTTAGAAGCCTTGCATCGTTCTGAATTTTTTTATTATGTATTTTTTTTTCTTCTATTAACTTCCCTAAGATTTGTATAAAAAAAAACGATACATTCACCAATTTCTGGTCTTAACAATGTAACCTAATTTCTAACCAAAAAAGATGCAAAATTTAGCATTTTTCTTTAAATTAATAGCATTTTAAATATAAATTTAAATCTTTTATAAATATTTACAAAATTAAGTGAATATATCGCTTTCTTCCCTTTCGCCTTCTTTGCCAATAATGACTTGTATTAAGGATAGAAGTTGAATTTTATAATTTGCATGTTTTTCATTATTTTTGTATTAATATTGATAGTAATTCGGCTTGTAAAACAACAATGAAAAATATCTGCAACTTTAATAGTAACTTTTATCAATAACTTTGATATTCTTCCAAAAACTGTATTTTTTTATTAACATTCATGGAATTTGTAATATTTGTTTAGAATTATTCTTGTAATCTAGTTTAAAATATTTTGAAAAATTGATTAAATATAGAAAAAGATAATACGGAAAAATTCGTATTGCTGAAAAGATAATTTTTTGAATTTTAAGATGATGTAAAATTCATTTTTAACTGTTATATTTTTGGAAGTTATTGCGGAAAAAACGACACAATTTGCTTAATTTTAATAAAATTTCAAAAAATTTCATAGAAGTGCACATTTTTACCCTCCAAAGTATAAATACCAAGTTTGGTAGCTCTGGTTCAAACGATCTCATTTATAGAGCGCTAGCACATAGACACGCACCCACAAACACAAATTCTGAGTAAAAGTTTTTTCTTTTGCTTTTCAACTATTTTAATCAATAAGAATAATTTTTTGGGTCATAGGCGCTGAAATTTTTAGTTTTTTTCTAATGACGAATGAAATTATTCTAGTGCAGCGCGTTCAAATATTTTTAAGATGGCTCTCATGTTGAGTAAACATTTATGCAACCATTAAAGTCATTTGTGAATTTCTGATTCAAATGGTGACATCATTCAATTTTGTTTTGTTCGACGCCTACATTAAATTTCAAATTAATCGCGTGTAACGAATAATTTTCCATTAGGAATTTCCAAAAATGATATCCGCTTCTATTTTATTCTTGTAGAGTTTTAACCAAAATTTAAAGTAAAAATAATCTTTCATGAATTCATCGTGAGAATTACTTTAACAAAATTGTGATGATGCTTTTAAACTAATAATTGTTACGAATTTTATTTATCTTTATTGTATGATTTAAAGAATGGCGCACACCATTCATATAGGAAGAAGGGAGTATTTTTATCTGACAAACTTCTTTAATTAATCATCCTTTGAAGAAAATTTATTTTGATTGCTTAGAGATAATTAAACTCGATTCGGATATATATCTATATATATATATAGTGAAATTTTCGTTATTTCGAAAAATATATATTTCAAAACTGAAAAACTCAAATTCTGAAAATAAGTTTTAGGATGATTTACTTTTTACTTCTAGAAATATGTTCCTAAATGGGTAAATGACAATTAAATCTTAATTCTATAAAAAATTTTGTGTTTGTTTTGGTAACTTTATGAGACACTTCATTTTTTATATAAAATTAGAATCACTCAAAATTTATTTGGTTGTTATTTTGTTTCACGAAGATTCCATTATTCTATGTGTTTGTGTGTGTTGCTTCGTTTGTAAGTCTTAACTTCATGCGGTTCATTTTTACCTTGAATGCTGGTTTTTTGTATCTTGAGTTATGTTTGGTGAAAATGAAGAGTATTACTGTAACATTGTGTGTGTAATGTATGTGTATTTTCTTAAGGTAGGTATTAAAGTGATGGGTCTATTTGCCAGTGAGTGACATATACCGTCTCGGGAGTGAGGGTGTCAGATAACAGTATTAGGGCATGAAAACATAAAGAAAAAGCGGATGATTGTTATCTTCTAGTTTTGCAAAGGAAGAACAAATACAACGTAGAAAGGGGGTGTTAAAGAAAAGAGATAAAAGTGAGATTGCAAGCTCATTTATCAGCCAAGGCTATGCTACAGTTGTAATAGATAAGTTTTAAGAACACTTGTTTGTAGAGAACATGTTTGAAATTCATACTAAAAAATTATCGCAGCAGGTTTTATTATCATAAAAGTGATAGCAATGATATTCTAGAGTCTGGTAGTCGCCTTCATTCTTGAAAAAAAAAAGAGTATAAGTATCAATCATTTATTATTTTATTTCATTTTTTATATATTTCTACACATGAATGCCATTATTTAACCACAAGTAAAAATCTCATAGGCATTTTATTTTGAGTGATGTTTTAATAAATGAACTGGAGTGAAATGGCCACACTATAAAAAGGTCCAACACTACATTTAAAACTTGAATATCGCCTAGCATTTATAATCTCATGCTGAACTATGTAATTATATACATTATAGAATGAGGCGGAGGAACAGTTTGTGAACTGACTTTAAAATTCTATCAATATATTTATAAATAAAATCAAAATTTCTGAAGGTTTTTTTAAATTTTTATTTTCATGGAAGAATTTTTGTACAAAATCTGTCTTAATGTTTTATACTATTTAGCAATGTTATTTTCACTATTATTTTTAGTTTTTGTACCTTTTGTTTCATTTTCCTCTAAATTAAAAGAATGGTAAATCGGGATTTTATTGTCGTAAAGTTTTTCTATCAGGTATTCAAACTGTTGTGATATTAAAATTTTTTAAATACAAATGTTTGTCTTTTCTTTATAATTCTAATTTTATTAAGGGTATTTTTATTTAGATTCTATTAGCAACCTTTTCACAGGCCTTTAACGGCAGGGCCATTTCCGTATATGTAATGATTCCCGAAAACGCGTGATTGAGTAAAATAAAATAAAATATTAAGAATTATATTTCATTTGATTGATTTACAAATATTATTTTTTTAATTTTTAAAAATTATTTCATTTTCAGAATAATCACTCTTTCACATTTGTAGAGAGATAATAAATTATGCAATCTGTCTCTGATAACAGCTGATATCTTACGAAGTCTAAGAGTTTTTACTTTCCCGTGAATACTGATATTTCCTGCTTTCTGAATTGAGCATTGTTTCAGTGACTTAAACTAAACCACCAAAGTTCTCAATTCTATGTTAAAATGGCATCAAAAATTGCTAATAAGGTCTGCTTAGACTCTGGTTTCGAAAAAATTTATTACCAAGTTAATTTAATGTCAGTTTTCAGCATACCCGAAATATAGTAGGAAGAATCAGTCAAAAGTTGGCCGAATTTTTATTTTTTTATTTTTTTGGTAATGATTAAATAGCTGATATATATTCCAACCCATTTTTACATCCTTTGGCTAGTACAAAACGGAATTAATAACAATTCGGTTAAAAAATAAGCGAGCAATATCAAGTTGAACGAGCTATCTCCATAGGTGTCAACGTGCCCCTGGGACGAGGTACGTTGACAGCATACGCGGGGCAGGTTCGCATTATATATTTGTCTAAAAAGCATTATATATTATATATTATTATTGACATTATATATTTTATCTAAAAAGAAAATTTTAAAAAATGTTTTAACTAAGAACTTTTATTAAACGAAAGTTTAAATAATAAAATTTAACCAAAAATTGCACTTTTTTTTTCGAATTTAGGAACATCTAATCAAGATATAACAAATTGAGATCGACTTCAAAGTGCAAAAATGTTTTTACATCTTTGTTGATTCAATGTTCAAAAGCAGTGGCAGAAACATCTTTAAATCACACCTTGAGACAACTGATATTTCAGCGTTACTGGGAAAAATAAATGCATTCGTCATTTTAGAGCATTTTTTGAGGAAACTCGCCTTCCATTCTTGGAGGCACTTTCGGTTCAAAATTTTAGCCATGAACATTTTGAAATTTTTTTTATCTTCAATTAACAGTTTCACTAATATAAAATTATTAATCCCTGGATATTTTTCTAAATTCAAATAATCCGAGCCCTCAATCAAATCACAGTTGATATCAAAATCGTCTTCATCGGGAGACACACATTCTTCTTCACCTTTCAGAATGAAAGATTTGTCTCCTGAATTTCATTTTTTTTTTCTCTGCATTTCATTTTTTTTTTTTTTTTGCCCCTTCCCTATTTTTTAACTTGCCTTCAATTTTTTTTTTATTGTGTAGACTTTCGTCTTGATTTTCACAGTTGTTTTTAATCCTTTTATCATAAGGGTTTGTTTTATTTTGTTTGAAGTGCATCTTTCACTTAGGTATCTGTCAGAATAGTAGCCTGCCTCTTTCTTTATCCTATTCTTATTCCTCGTCCTGGTAGCTTGGTGGTAAGGTCTTGGTTTTGGAACCGGAGGGGTACAAGTTCAAGACCCTATGTAAGTGGGTCTGGTGACGTTAAATCTGTCGGGCCAAACGTCCTCCCTCTCGTGTGTTGTGGAAGTTTGGAGAGGAAGGAGTGCCAGCTCAAGGGTCGTCCTTGTCATCTGACTGCGGCTCAAAATTACGAGATCCGTACCCAAATAGTTTTAGTGTTGCTTTGAAACGGGACCTAATATAACTAAACTTTCATGGATCAAACATTTCCCGTTTTAATAAAAGAGCATACTGGTAAGTATAGTTATGGTCTTTTTTTGGACTGAGACTAAAATAAGCATCTGAGGTTTGTTTTACATATTTTACTCCTGACAGGTGAAAAAATCTCGTGTTGGCAGGTCTCTGATATTCACTCCCGTCTTTTGAAGCTTTTTGGCAGTAGCGTTTTAGGGAAAGCAAAGGTATTCCATACTTTTAGCAGCCTTTGAATACAATTCTTTGTGAGATATCTCTATCATTTCTTCACAAATGGCCTCCAGAGAGTCGAAGCTCGATTTGTCGTACTCTTTCTGTTTCCAACCATGACTCTGAAAAAAAATATTAGTTGTCGACATCATTCAAAACACAAGGCCAACTTGCCGCGCCCGGCCTGGTACCAACATGCCCCATCATGCCATTTCCCCCCCCCCATTTTTTAAAAAGAAATACTAAATTAATTAAAAGACATATTCTCAGGAATACGCTCATGAACGTCAAAATACTAAATGTATCATGCAGTAAACTTCATTGCTAATATTGTATACTCTAGAAGAAAATAAGCGAGTTGTAAATAATTGCTTTTCGAGCAAAAAATAACAATTTGACCTCTAGTGTCTGCAGATTCATATGAAACTGACTGACAATTTCTGAGCGTATAAAGTCATACTTCCTGCTCATTATGTTCCCACTTCTACTGCCATTTAGTGGTTTTTAACAGCGCTATTAGCCGAGTGTCAACTTGCCCCGGTCTCCCCTACTAATATCTACAAATATGAACTTTATAATTTATTTGTTATTTACATTAATCCATCAACTAGAAAAATCATGCTATTTCATTCAAACACACGCACACGCGCACACACATACACACACAATTACATTTAAAAGAGCTGGGATTTTTTTAAATGATATCATTTCGTCAGTAGGAAGAGTTGTCCGGTGGTTAATGCCAAACGCAGATAAAGATTAAACATGTTGTATCTTATAATATTATCGGCATAATCTTGTATTTTGTATATCATTTTTATTAATTCGTTAAATTAATTTAAAATTTTAGGATGTCAGTTTTAAAATAGTTATACCTACCAATTAAAAAATTATAAAATTTTCTTTGCAAAATATAAAATTTTAAAACTATTTGAAATATTTTCTTAAACTTTTTCTTCTGTAAATTATTAATTTTTTAATTGAATAATTTATGAAAGAAATTAATTTAGAATATTTTAAAATGTACTAACAATAAATTGTGTCTATGGGAATACCTTTTAAAGTTTAAAATGCGTATTTAAGAGTTATTGTATTATATTAATAGTAGGTTTTACATATTGATGAAAGAAAAAATAAATGCATTAGTGTGTAGATTCAGAGAATAGAGTAGATTGTTTAAATAGAAGTGTATATTTAAAAATTACTTGTTATTTATATTCTTTAATTTCAGAACATAGTATTTAACAAAGATTTTAAAATTGACACGTAAAATCAGTAGGCTTGTCCTTCAATTGCTGCATGCTTCAGTTAGTACGAAATATGACTTCACCGTCTTTTGTCTTTAAAAATTTACTAATGCACGCAACAAATACTGTAATATTGTATTTCGAAAGTAGAGAAAAATCATGTATTTTATAATACTAGTGAATTGGGTGATGCGGCTATTTTCAATGAAAAAATACAGAATGTAAAGAAGAAAAAAAAAACAATCCGTGATTTTATTCATGAAAAAGATATTTAAATATTTTAGCAACTTCAGAAATATGATGTTCTTTATATTGCTCAATTTTGATAACTCCATGGAGTACTGAACTTTTTATTTAAAACACACTTTATCGAAATATTTTGTGAAGTGAATGCTTGTAATATAGAATTTTTGTTTCTATCGTAAGCTAGAAGACAATTAAACAAGTTTTATTTATTATTTTATTTGCTCAAGTATTTATTCTGATCAATTTGATGCTTCATCACATATAATGACACTCTATTATATGTAATAAAAATATCGAGAAAAAGTTTCATGACTGAGAACTGTACCATTTGTTAGTCCTCTGAAATATTGTCTGGAATTATCCAGTGTTATGTCAGTAGTAGGTATTATATTTATACATCTCATCTAAATCTATGTGTTCAGGCTCTGCTTTAACAGCATATGATTAGTCAATTGATATGCGGATTAAAAATAAATAGGAAGCTTTCGCTCTTGTCATAATTGAACACCTTGGGTAAGATTACATTTTAAGTTCAAATAACTTACTATGAAAAAATTGCTATTTGAAAACTTCTGCAATAATTTTAAAAGTAAGTAGATGTTTTCCAGATTATACCATTATACAAAGAATGAACCAACAGGTCTAATTTAATTTGAAACGAAATTTTTAAATCTTGTTGGATAAAAATAAATTCTGAAAGTGAAACCTAAATTTCTCCTAAGTATGGTATTAGTATAGTAAATAAGTATAGCAAAATATTAACAAGAAAGTTCCTGAAATATAAGTAAGTTCATGCAATTGAACAAAATATTTTATTCAGCATCGGTTAAGTTCTGTTATTGGCGCATTAAAAAATATAGCACATATTCATATAACTGCATGATTGAGTTAATGCCTCATTTCAGTTATTGAATAGCTATAATTAGTAAGGGCACATAAGATGTTGATTTTATTTGTTAGTTTTTTATATTTGTTTTTATATCAGTTTCCACTACATTATCTTATGTAGTCGCAATAAATGAGTATTTTAGTTATCTCCAAGAAAAAATAAATTGTTATTTAAATCAAGTATTAATTCTGGTCTAGAATCGCCTCGCGACAATTTTGTCTTCAAGACTCTTGTTACATGGAAAATATCCTATATATATTGATTTGAAGCTGCTTAATCCTATGAGTATCAATCGTCAATCCACTATTGTGCAGTGGATGTTTGGAGCGAGTTTGTCGGCAGAGGTTTCATTCATTATCGGGCTTTGATCCCCACTTTAAATAGATGCTAATACTCGATTGTAGTGACGTGACACAAAACTTATAATACTCAGCTTGACTTTCTTCGTTCTGGTTGCTTCTGTTAAGAACCAGGTTCTTTATAGAACGATTACAGCATCTGGCGTAAGATAATTGTCTACATGGAGCTATCAAAAATCAAATGTGAATGTTGACAAATTTACTTTTATGTTTGTGGACACAATTTTGCTTTCATAAACTAAACTTGTGAATAATTGCACCTTTAACCTCTAACTACGTTTGGGGTCATCATGGCTGCTTTAAAGTAAATGAAAGTTCCCATGACGCAGATAAGCCGAAGAAAACAGAACTTTTATCAGAAAGCGATTTCGTCACGTGGTAATCTCGTGAGCCACCAGAGACGATCTCTATGCCATGAAAGTAGCTCTTTTGCCTTCACGTGCTCAAGACGTGAACATCTTTTTTGCCACCATGATGGTAAAAAAAAATCTGTGCTTCGCGAAATATTGATTAGTAATTGGTAAACTACGTTGTTATTCAGTGGAGATCAGGTTCATATTTGATGTTTTCTATCATATTTATTTCATTTAGTGACGCAGAACGAACTTTGTTGAATGAACTTACAAAGAAATGAAGATCATGGATTGGGAGTATATATTGCCAGGTAAACTGTTACATTTATTTGCCTCGGGAACTGCATTATGGTGGTCATATTTTCCCTATCATCAGATAATGAATTAGATAATAGATAACGAATATTAAACTTAATTCGCGCCTTCGAAACTAATACCCAATTATTTAAAAATTCAATACCTCACCTGAGCTAATGTAAAGCATATTATATGATTATTTTAGATAATCGGGAAGTTTCCGGAAAGTTGACTTGTTTACTGTGGAACTTCAGGAACAGCTCTGAAGACTGTTTTCCTCTATGGATTATTTCACGCTTCCGATAGTTAGGCCGTGCAAAATCCAAAGATCAATAATTATTCATTATCTTTGCTACGCTGTCTGGTTATGCCATGATACCTTAAACCAACTTATTACTTCATTGATGTTTAGAATCTTTTTTGTTTAGGATGAAAGTTCCTTTGACGTCATGTTTAAAGATTGACCCTTTTCTTTGTGATAAAGTTCATTGTGGTAATGATTCGAAGGGAAAGTATAGCATGCCAGTTATTTTCAGTTTGTGGGTTCTAACCACAGATGAGTTGGAATATGTTTCATAATTGGAGTTTTTACTGTACGTTATGATGTTCTTTTCAGAATTATTAATTCTTTTAAATTCAGTCTAAGATTGTAAAATTTAATTTTTCTGAAATTAATTTTTTTTTAACTTCGCCATCGGCAAAGAATTTTAGAAATAGTTTTAAAGATGTGTATTCTAATCCTACAAGTGTTTGGAGATTTTCGTGTGGTTCTCAATAGTAAGAGAGACTTATAAGGTGAATTTTATTATTTATTATTCTTTAATTAAAGAATGTATAAATTCTTGCCATTCTTTTCTTCTTGTTTAGAGATATTTCTAAATAGTAAGAAAAGAAGAGATTCTAAATATTTTCTGATAAGCGATTGTATTTATTTTATGCTTAATTCTGTGCTTTTAAAATGCTATCATTATTAAAAAGATATTCAGACGATTCGAAGCAGTGAATTTTCTTTTCTTTCGGATACTTTAATGATCATTTAATGGATTTAAAAATGAAATCTTATAATTGAAATATTTATATAAAAAGACGTTTACTAATTTGAATTACATCGAGTAATTGCAAGTAATTTGATCTTTCGGATTTTCATTTTTAGTTGCTTATAATGATTTATATTTACTTTAGATATATTTTCTGCTAATATATCAAAATATGTGAATGATATCAATGATGTAGTTATATTCTCTTTTTTTTGTCAATTTGTGATTATTTCGCTATTATGTATATAAATTTTCATTTAATTTCTATAAATATTTTTACTGTAAAGTATTATTATTTTTTTAAGTTATAAATATTAAAATCAATCGAGATTTATCTTCAAGTAGGACATTTGTAATCCACAAAATTGTTTTAATTATTCTTAGGTGAAACAAGCTTAAATAACACTACATATTATTTTAATAGATTATCTTGGCTTGGATATGTTCTTTGAATTTGTCTCTTTTATAAATATTCTTATTATCAGGATTATTATTATTTATCAGTGTATCACTTTAATTACTTTTAATCCCTTATATTTAATGTTTTAAATATAGATTGAAAAAAAAACTGCCCAAATTTTCTCTCTAAAATTCTTAAGTATTTTCTAAAGGTATCACCCGGTTTTTAAATGTTACACTAAGAATATTGACGAAATTTGCAGTATGAGTTTTATTATGCAAATTTAATGAATTAACGAAACAGTTCATGAAATCTGTTTTTTTAAACATTTATGTTTTTCCTATATGTTTCGTATATGTATGTACTATGTATTTATATTTTCCTATATGTTTCCTAAACCTATATCTTTTTTTTAAATATAGTTCTGAAGAATTTTGAATTTTATTGAGCGTTGGGAAAATAACTGCATTAATATTTGTTTGTTTATTTTTGAAAACAGCGACTGCAATATTTGCACTGTAGGAGAAACTTCGAATGCTTTTTAATCTTTTGAACATGTTAATACTATGACTTCAATTAGAGAAAACTTAAATCGTATACTTATGAAAAAAATCATGTTCTTGTCTATATATATATAATATATGGCATATAATCCTCCAGTTTTCAATTCCAAAAAGATACCTAAAGCTGCATTTGATAATTTTATGTCAATTTCTCATCTTAAAGACAAAGAATCAAACGCACCGTTGCGAATCTGGAGGATTAAAATTTTTCCGATTTTGGATCTCGATACATACGATTTTTTTAATGTTACGATGAAATTTAAGAAATTTTCAACCATTTTAAGACAGTCAAAAACTATTAAAATCAGTCCTACCATAACAAAACACTAATAACGTAATAACATTAAATCCATCCTTCTCTCATAAATAGTTTTTATATTATTTTAGTAAATTTAATCCAAAAAATTACATGAAATCCAACGTTAGAGCTTTATGCTCTTATCAAAAATTTTCCAATTAAATTAGTTTTTTTTCAAACTATAAATTTTAAGTTATTATTCCAAATAATGTTGTGAAACTGATTGTGTATACATTACCACGCTACGGAACACCGAAACATATTTGCAAATAAATATACAAACACCGATCTTTGTTTTGTATATATATTTGTATATAAAAATATATATATACATAAAATATATATGCCCATTATTTTTATTTCAATTTGTAGACGGAACAAAAATATATAATCTAATAACAAAAACACTTGGAATTTAGAATTTTTGTTTGTGTCGGATTTCTTTGCCTACGTAAACAAGATGTTTCATTTAACGATACTATTGTTTGCAGGGTGTTCTATTACAAAATGCTGCTAATTTTAAAGCATTTTGCATTTTAAAATGTTTTTATTCTCTTTATTGCTTATTGAATAAGCTAGTGGTATTCTTTGTATATTATTTTTATTTTTTAGTTTGAAATTAAATTTCGAAGCGTAAGGAAGAAATATTCAACATGAGTTACATCAATATATTTTTAAAAATTACGTTGAATATTCAGGCGACTAGAGGACAATATTCGTTTTAAAAACTTACTACAGTTAAGCAAAAAAACGAATAATAGTTCAATGTTCTGAGTTGTAGGTATGTGTGTTTTAATAAATCTATTATTTAAATTTTAAATAAAACTCTAGATGAAAGCATTTAAAATGTATTTCACTCATTTATCCTTACTATTTTTACTGGATATAAAAATGATATTATTAATATGTAATATGTGTAAACATGATTTTGTTGCAAACAATAATATTAGAGTAATAGAAGTTTTACTTTTATTAGATCTATATACTTTGTTCTACATCTGCTGAACAATGAACTATAAAAATTTTTTGATGTAGCAAATTTAAAAATTACATTTCGTCAATATAACAATACTACTTAAAAATTCAAAGAAATAAAAAGAAGTTGAAGCTCAAGAAGTCAGAATTTAAAAATTTTACTCAACTACTGGCATTAATAAAATCGCAACGAAGGAAAAAAGAAATATGGATGAAATAATACTTTTTATAACTTGCATTACAGAAAACAAAGAATGCACATATAAGCAATGCTTAAATTTTAAAGAAATAAAATTACATTGAATAAGCAATGGCATTTTACGATATTACTTAGATAGTGTAAGATTGAATAAAGAATGCCAGTGAAACACAAAATAAAAAAAATTGATAAAAAGGATTTGGAACATAATTCAATTGAAAAATGGCATGAAAAATTACATTTACAACTTAACCAATTTTATCGCCATGTTTCCTATATAATATCTTGCTTACTAAAATTGTCGTGATAAAATGAGGAGCACAGAGAAAGCGATCCATAGTGATTTTTTTTGAAAGTTTTTCATATAAAATGTATGAAGAAATTCAGCTTCCATTTTGAAAAAAAATTCTAATTCCTTTATTTTTATTCTTTCATCCCTATACTGTGTAATAAAACCTCACAAATATCCTTAGTGGGATAAAGGCATATAACGTGACTGTTCAGCAATATAGACACACTTGAATCCTTATTTTAAAATGATCAAGCTAAAACTATACATTTCGTTTCGAATGATCCAAACATCCAATATCGGTAGAAACGATTAATTAATTAATTAATTAATCAACTATTTACTTACGCTTTACACAGGTAACAGGATTTTTTAGACAGTGATGGTAAAGATTAAACAAAGAGAATAAGAGCTATTTTTAAAAGAAAAGCAGACACGCTTATAGCCCTTGTTTAGGATAAAACATGCCTTCCAGTTTTATGAAGATCTTCCTAAGAACACTAATATAAAAGTATTTTGGGTTGAGGGAAAAGGATAAAGATTTAATCTGTTAAACTTTCCTTCGGAACATGACATCTCTAAAAACACTCACAAAAATTCACTTAATAACAACTTCAAAACTACGACTGTCCTAATATATAATTTTGAGCTGTGCTTAAGGTAAGCAGAATGAACGAAACTCCTGTTTTCACGTTTAAAGGCATTGACATTAAAAAATATATGTAAAATTCAACACTCAATGATATGATGCAAAAAGTGAATTTTGATATCTTTCTTCATTTTTGAAATAATAGAGGGCTGAAGGAGGTAACGTTATTTCCAGTCAGTGCAATGTTGTCATGGTTGTTAAAATGAAAAAAGGAAATTATTTATTAGTCGAATTGCTAAAAAACGAAAGGAAATTAAATATTCATATATAGCTGTTCTACAAGATGATGATTTAAAAGGGGACAGCTCATACTTTTGAAATGGTATGATGACACTACAGAAATATTGAAAAGTGAGCGAAATTGATAAAGTTTGTGTTTAATTTGAACAAATAAACAAATTCTTCCTATACTTGTTATAAGCAAAAAACTAAATAAATAATAATAATTCTGAACTCTTTTATTCAATCAATATTTTAAAAAAAATAATGAAATACTTTTTCTCCTTTGTAAATGTGAACAAAAATTTCCTTTATAACTATAAAAAAATTTTGTTCTCTTTCTATCAGATCGTATTTTTAGTATGAATAAAAATTAATTGATAAAGTTTATGTTTAATTTGAACAAATAAAAAAATTCTTCTTATACTTGTTATAAGCAAAAATAATTCTGAAATCTTTTATTCAATCAATATTTAAAAAAATAAAAAAATTCTTCTTATACTTGTTATAAGCAAAAAAATAATTCTGAAATCTTTTATTCAATCAATATTTAAAAAAATAAAAAAATTCTTCTTATACTTGTTATAAGCAAAAAAATAATTCTGAAATCTTTTATTCAATCAATATTTAAAAAAATTAAAGAAATTCTTCTTTGTAAATGTGAACAAAAATTTTCTTTATAACTATAAAAAATTTTTTCTCTTCCTATCTAATCATATTCTTAGTATAAATAAAAATGTAATTTTTATACAAGTATTAATGTTTCTTTATTAATATGTCTTCTGTTTGATATTTCAGTTGCTATGCATTTTATACAGCTGTGCATTTCGATTGCTATTTCCCGAAATAGAGATGTAGCCTCTATTACTATATGTAACTTCAAGCATCATATGTAACTTCTAATAATTAAACATCTAATAAGCCCTATTATTTTAATACTGATTACAAATACGGATCAAGTTTGATCCATAATAATGCAGCTTCTTTCATTATGTTCAGCATAAAATATTGCATATCAGAGAAAAGCATAAGAAGGTCAAAATGAAGTTTCAAATTATTGAGGAATTAGGTCATGTAAAATTGTAAAACATGAATTCACAATATATTCAATTTAACTATTTGAATTAAATTTAATTCAATTAAATGTATTCAATTTGCGCTATTTTCACTTATTATTAACGTATTAAGTAATTTGTAAGAATTGGTAATTCAACTTTTAAATTTCAATTTTTAAAATTTTGATTCGTAGAACAATATTTTAATTCTCTCAAGCTATTGGTGACGTTTTTATACTGAACCACTTATTTCAAAGTATTTCATGCATGGTGATCAGTTCAAAAAATATTAATGCAAAAAGTAAATTAAAAATGTAATATTTTGAAAGTTAAAAATATATTAAAAATGTATATATTACTGGATTCCCATGCTTTAAACATTTTGATAAAAGTAATTCAGGAAATAGACCACCATACTTGAAAGAATTAAAATATTTTTAGGTGATTTAATAAATGATTATATAAATAGAAAATATATAGAGACAAAGGTAATTCAGATGTAGTATATTTTTCACAACTTTGTAATCAAATTTTTTTAGTATTCTCATTTTTCAAGGCATGCCCATTTTCCAAGGCATGGTGCGTGACAAATCAACAAGCTCTTGCTTTTCTTCTGATAAGCTGTAGCGCAATTTTTGTTTGTTTGAAAAAATGTGAAAACGAAAATTAATTGTTTACTAGAGAAACGAAACTTTCTTTCGCATCACAATTTTACTAATGCTTAGAAAAGTTAAGAATATATATATAAATAAAAATTCTTTATAATAGTATAAATTGAATACTTGCCGAATGCAGATCTTTTTGGATCCCATAGTAAATTGGGCATAACTATCCTAAACCATATTTAGCTGATATGATATCTGAAAAGTACATAAATGAATCAATTCCGAGTGTCTTAATTTAAAATATTCTTCCATTGTTTCAAATGTGCGTAGTATGTGGTCATTTTGGGTGGAAATGTGGAGGTTTTGTGTGTGGAAGTTATTTTCAATTGTTTCTGTCTCCCTCCCCTTTAGTGGTGGATTTAGGCATTTATGGGCCCCAAACAGTGTACAACATGAGGCTCTTCTTTAATCAATTTAATCTTACATTTTAAAAAATTTTTTAAAAATTCAATATGCTAAAGATTTATTTCAATCAAAATTTTTATTTTATAAATTTATGAAAATGTATTTTCTTTTCAAAATCTATTTTTGTGATATGTATATTATGAAAAAATACCTAAGGTTATAAAACTCAAAAAAATCAATCACAATTATTTTTAATGAATTCTTACAAACAAAACCATTAAATGATGTGATGAATTAATAAATTACAACGAAATATTGAACTTCTAACAAATATTGTATTAAAAATTAAAATTTTGCAGAACATGGCAAGTAGATTATAATATAATCTGTTCAATGAAAAATTGATATCTAGAAACACTATAAGTAAATAATTAATTATTCCTTAATATATTTAATAATGATTTTAATAATTCAATGTATATACATGTTATAGTTTTGACGTATTATAATTCAGAGAATTATAAAATATCGTAAGTAAGTAAAATCGTAAATTGCCATAAAATTTAGTAAGCGATCATATTATAATATTATTCTTTAAAAAACTTAGAAAGGATTTGCGGACTTGTTCAATTATGCTAGTTTGAAAACAGTCGAGATTAGTTCATTGTTTATTACTTATCTGTATTTGTGTTGAGGTGTGTAATTCGAATTTTTTGATAAAATATATTCCAGCTTTTAATTATTTTATGAAATAATGGAGACCTTTAAAGTCGTGATGGAATAATAATTTAACTCATTAACTATGTCATAGCGCAGTGGTTGGGAATGACTATAAATTTTCTCAATATCAATGTTATGTTGTTGTTATTGCTGTGTGTTTGCGTGCGTTCGTCTGTATATGATTTTAAGCTTTGAAAGCTAGAAACTGACGAAATTATAAGATAAACAATGGAAAATTTCGCGAATCTAATGGAGTAAAATTAATAACATCGGATATAGAATAGGGCATAAATATAACAGATTGTAGTAAATTTTTCAAAAATCTTTCCATTTACCAAAATAGTTTTCACGAAAATGTCCACTGAAAATTTTTTTAAGGTTAAAACATTTTCTTATGAAACCACTGTCTTTTTTTTTATCTAGCTATTTATTCTATGAATGGAAAATATTTCGGATAACAATAAAATGTAACAGAAATCTAACTGTCCTGAAATTCACCTTTGTTGAAAACGATAAAATAATGCGCAATTTAACTATGGTTATTTGAATAGACTTTCATATTCAATTACTTATTTTGTTTAACATTATTCTATTTAGAAAAATTTGGCCAAGATTTCAGTTAATTATTATAGATTGTTATAATTAAAAACTACAGGATCTTGAAGTGTTTATGTGATATCTCACGAGACAAAGGCTTCCTTACACGCTTGATTACTAATTTCTTGTTTTATAAATCAGTTTTTATAGTATAGAGTCGGTTGCTTTTTATAAAAAAAATTGTTTTAAATTTCATTCTAGTTTTTATTAAAATGCTATTACTGCAAAAGTAGAAGAAGAAAGATCTTTGAAGAATTCGCCTGTTAAAGAGGTTAAAGAAATTTTAGAGAGTTGATTAATTCGCTGTAATAGTTTTTAGATAAATTTAGTTTTATCGCTCTACAAATAGAATAAAATTTAAATAATTATACTGGAATGTCTGTGATTTTGAAAATGTAGTTAAATATTTGTATTTGAATAAAGACTTGAATTTCGTTATAAACGTCGAACGGAAACGTTTAGATGTCATTTTAAATTTGTTGACGGCAGATAGAATATGAATTTAGAAATAGTTAAAAATGATTGTGTTGTGAAATAACTTTTATAAAATGCATTAATGTTACTGAAAAATATAGATTTGGTTAGCAAATTTTGTATTCATTAAAAAAGTATTTTTATGTTCGCATCCATTTACTAACTAGAGTGATTATAAATCAATTTATCAATTTAGAACATTATAAAACATTTATTTTACTTTTAAGATTCCATAAGTTCAATATCTTATTTTATAGTAGATAATCTTCAACTTATTTCTGTTGGTTGCCAATACCGCATTTCAAATTTAATTGTTTGCAATTTATATAATTACTGATTACAAAGAAATATAAAATGTTACCGAAAAAACGTGTATAAAATTTTTTACAATCAATAATTTTTTTTTAGTTCTGAGAATTTCTCAAAAAATATTTAACCATTAATAATTTTAATAATAAAGGGTTATAATGTGAGATTACTTGAAATATAAACTTTCATTAAAAATCTTAACTGTCATCCACAAATAAAGATTCTTCAATATATTTTTTTGAAAGATGATAAAGAAGAAAAGTGAACATTAAATATCACACACTGAGAATCGTATTTTCTCTTACAGCAATTGTTCATTATCTATTATAAGATATTCACTATTTTATGAAATAATTAGTATTCTAAATATTAACTAATAATCGGTTACATAGCAAAATCAAAATACGATAAACTTAACCCATGTATTGTGACAGATAAATGGAAAAATAGATTTAAGCATGTCCTCTGTAATCTAAAAATCTCTGTAAAAGGTATAGGTGTATGCTTTATGAATAATGAATTAAACCTTAGAACATAAATGTACTTTCCATTTAATTGATTTTATTTGTTATATCATGAAATAGCTACGGATTTTTGAAATATTGTATATTATACTTGAAAGTAGTTGATATACGAACTTGCTGTATTTGTGTTTTTAAAATCAATTTATGATGATAATACTTTTTTTAATATTTTGTTTGCACCTAATACTAATTTACGTTTATTTTGTTGATGGATCCCTTAGATAAGCAGTATTTTCAAAAATTCTTACGGCCTACATGTATTTTCAGTATGAAGCTTTTTTTTTTCAATTTCTATATTAAAAAATCGAACTTATGTCTTAATTAAGTTTTTTTTCAAATACTTTATAGAAATTGGAAAATTTAATTGTATTAGTGATTTTTTTTGCTACATTATTTTACTCTAAGTTATTTATTTGAGAATCGTCATAGAATGAATGGATAAACGTATCAAAAGAATCACGTTGTAACTTACACAAGCTATTTTTAGGTTGTACTGAACTGATAAAAATGAATGGCATAGAAAATATGAACGAATCAACGAATCAGAAAGCCGAATTAAACTTAAGGTTATCAACAATTCTAAATACATACTCTAATGATAAAACTTAAGTAGTGCTGAAGAAATTGATAACGATATTTTTTAGATTGGACTTTGACTGCCGAATTTCTTTCCTCTCTTATAAAATCTAATTTTTCAGCGGTGATTGAAAATAAAACATTCTATTGGTTAATATTTTATAAGATAAAAACCTCAGAGATAAAATGCAATTTTCCCCTGACTTCTTTTACAATAACTAGTCCTAATTTAAGAATGAATTCAAATTTTGTGGAAAACGTAATCATACTATGGAAATATGTAAGTGATTATGTTTGCGTATATTATTGTTTTATCTTTTTTTACAAGAGGTTTATTTTGATAATCTTAACTGTGAATTCATTTATTAATGTTTTATGTCCTTCATGGTATTTGGTACTCATTTCCTTTTCATGAAGGTTCAATATTTTAATCATATAAAATGTTGAACTGTTTCAAATTCAAAATGATTTCGGTTTTATTAACTGTTTTCAAAGCTGTAAGAAATGAACTGATTAATTATGTTTTATGAGTCCGTATTGGAAATTATTTGTAACCATAATATTCAGAATAACATTTGAAAATGAATTATCGGTTTGTGGGATTGGAGAAAAAATAAGACGCAAAAATAAGCGTGTTGTGGATGAATTTATTTATAATTTTAAGCTGTTTCTGTCCTCAGAGAAATTGACCATACTCAAATTTCTTGTATATATATATATATATTCATTAATAATCCATTTTTATAATACATGTACGAACACTTATTGTTTTTTTCAGTGGGGCTACTAAACAGATCACATGTTTCTTCTGTTTGCCTTTTTAAAATTATGCATACTTTTTCTTTCCTTTCCTTTTTTTTTTTTTTTTTTTTTTGCTCTTTCTGTAAAGCAATTCATATCCGAGTTTTAACACAGTCCAACAGAAAACTCATCGAATTTATACTATGAAAATCTTTATAATCCTTGTCGCTAAAAAGTAATGCTTAAATGTATAATCCATCTTATGAAATCTGACATATTTTCAAAGTGAGATGTGTTTCTATTAGAACCTAACATTTAAATAATTCATTGATGAGCAAAATAGGGAGGTAGAATTTTAAGAATAGTGCATCTTCAAGTATTTAGAATATCTTTATAACGCAATGTATAAAATATTTTTATTATGCATTATCGGAAAGTGAATCATTTTATCAATAACATACTTTTTAATTAATAGATAGAATTATTTACTTTAATTTAAGAATATAAAATTACATAGATTAAAAAATTGTCGAGGAACAAGTTTCTAAAATTGTTATTTAAGATACTTTTTTCATATATGTATATATTGAAAATATTTTTATATTCACAGAAGGTGCACACATTTTTAAATGACCGTTTTATACACAAAGAAAAAAATAGTTCATCCATAATAAACTGCAGTTTTAAAAATGTCGAGTAATAATCGTCAATATTTAAATAAAATTTCTTAAATTTCTTTTACACATTTGGAATGTTTTATTTGTTTTAAAAGTTTTTAAAGCATTAATAATTTAAAAGAACTAAATTATCATCTACAGCATAAAAGAAATTAAGTAGCATATAAATATCAGTTTGGAAAACCTAAAATTTTGATATGATATCGCAATTTTATCTACAGACGTTCCTTATACAAATAGCAAGTCTATAAACTAAAGTTTTGCTTAGTTACATTTGATTCAAGTTGCTGCTGGCATATTGCAGACGCTTATTAAGCAAACACGTTTTTATAAATGTTTATATTAAAGATACCCTTAAAAGATTTGCTAAAATTACAAATACATTTTAAAAATGGAGTTGAATTTACCTACACAATAATGACATTAAATGCATGTACATAAATATATCTATTTTTTCCAATCAAATACTTACTGAAAAAATTCTGAAGAAGCATTTTAATTGTTTCAGAATAGAAGTAGTTATCTTTTGCTAATGGGCAATAAAATATTGATGTTTAGTTAAAGAAGACATTTTAATAATTAACAAAGAAAAACATCCTTTCTAGATATGTTTGTTGCTTAGAATCATTGTTTCAAATTAAAAATAGGATATTTTTACACTAAAATGTCACAGTGTGTGAGAAAACAATTTTACCGCTGCCAAATTTTTTTCACTAAATTAAAAAATAATTCAAAGTTATTGCAGAAATAGTAGTTTATAGTTGTATTTTCCTCCGATTTTGTTATTTGGATGTCATAGTGGCCATAACTTCAAACATTATTAATGAAGGAAAAGAATATGTTACTTTAAAGTGAAAAAAAAAGGGTGAAGGGCGTGGAAATATTCGCTTAGTAATGTCATTTTGAACACAGGCAAGTAAATGTATTTAAAAGTTTCAGGAAATGAATTGACAACGTGGTTGAGTAAATATGAATATAACTCAAGATGTGTGCACCATTTCTCTTCAGTGTAAATGATAACTTAAATGTTAAAAAAAATACGGCATGTTTTTATAGCTTTATAGTATAGTGTAGATAATTCAATATACACTTCAAATATGACATTATATATATATATATATATATATATATATATATATATATATAGCATATACATCAGATTTATTCATATAATGACTTCATTTTTTGTTCAAAAAGCATTTGTACACATTTATTTAGAAATTATGTGATCAGAATTCAAATAGGGTAGAACTGAGGATTTTTTTCTTCTTTTCTTATATTTAGTGTTTCAAAAGCAAAAAGGGGGGGGGGGGAATCCGCTTCTAGTTTTAAAATCTTTTTCCAGAATCTTCACATTTTATACCTCTTGCATTTGAAAATCATTTTTCCAAAATTATGTCTGTTTATTTGCTAGTATGTGAATATGATAACTAAAAACACCTTGAGCAATAGGCATGAAATTTGGCGTGCGATCTTCCCGCCATATTTACTAATGTCTTATAAATTTAGGACAAAGACTCTTTGTGTTAAATTTAGGACAAAGGCTCTCTGATTGTTCGTCTGTTCATGTCCATGTGACTGTGATAGTTTAAAAACGCAAATAGCTTGATATGTGAAATTAAACATGTTAGCGTTTTCATTGGAATTGTAAATTTATACCAGATTTTGAAAGGGTTCTCAGATCAAAGGGTTGGTCATCTGCCGATTTCTGTATTTGAGAGTATGTGAATATGTTAATCCCAAAGTGTAACAACTTGGACAAATAAAATGTGGCTTGTGGTCTTATCATCAACATTGCACACCCTTATTAAAATTTGAACCTAGTTGTTGGATAGAAAGATATTGAAAATTTAAATTCAGTTTTCACTGCATTAAAGAAGATAAAACGCACCATTTTGAGTTGTGTATGAGAAAGACGATAATGTCGTGTCCGCGTTACAACGGAAAGAAGGGTGCAGTTGCTTTTGAGGGTAAAGACTCCTGAGCAGAAGGCAGAAGTCTGACTTCTAGCTCATATGAAGATGACACTTATACACACACACAACGGCTTGCATAACCTCTTTTTACAGGGGGTATCATTCACACACCTCACAGAAAGAACATAGGGTGAAGAACAACCATGCCGGAAGCAAGACTCGAACCCAGGACGCTCAGATCACTGGGAAGACGCGTTACACCTAGGTTAGGACGCCGGCTGATGATAAAATAGCCTAGAAAACTTTAAATGGAGTAAACATCACATTTTTTTTTATGATTTCCATTTATACTTGCCACCAATAGAACTGTTGCAAGGATAGCTAGGCCCGAGACAGAAAAATATTCATGCGTCCGAGACAAAGAAAACCAAGTGAGGATGATTTCCTTGTCCAATAAAAGTATGTTGTTTTTGGGGCTTATCTTCCTTGGATTGAACACCATTTCAAACCAAGTCCAAGAGATCGATTCGCATAAGATTGTGAACTGACTCACCGTCATTCACTAGCTGCCTCACAGAGGCGCCAATACAGTCAATGATAGGAGGGGGGAAAGCGTGCAGTGGCAAGGGGATTACATCGTTTGGCCTCTGATGAAGATAAGACTTTTTATATGGCTTGACCTTATTCTAGATGAGAGCGTCTGAATACCCCTTGGACTGGTGCACGCCAGAAACAAGCCTGGGCACCTACCGGCATACCAGTCATGCTCTGGGGGAATCCTCCATTTCGTTTTAGTTCTTAGTTTAAACAAGGCGTGGATCTCTGTGGCCTGCAATTCCAGAAGATGGGGTATTGGAACTTAGTATGGGGGGTATGCTACTGACCCGGACCTTGCGAAATTAGTTAATTTGCAGATAATGTCTTGGCTGTACTTGTCAAGAATGTGTCGCCAGTCCTTTAAGTATTGTATTGAGCTCTTGCTGTCTGAGAGGATCCAAATTTGGGAATTATCTGTCTCCAAGGCGAGGTCCAAAGTTCTGTTAATAGCAAGAAGTACAGATCGAAAAACTGAACCGTGGTCTGGGTTTCTAAAACAATGCCTCGATTCCCCTCTACTTGATTTTAAAAATATGCCACTTCCAGTTCTCCCAGACTTCCGTTTTCTTCCATCAATGTAGATTCTCAAGACTTGATCGGGGATATCACTAATGCCCTTGAGGGCCATCTAGCGCAACAACTCTGGATGTTCACTGTGTTTTGTAAGATTAATTCTCAAGTCTTCTTTAAAAACAATATTATCAAACAAAGTAGTTGGCGCATAAAATGTTTAAATTCTACGAAAATGAAAATTTTCAATAATGCTTATTAACTTGCATTTTAAAGTATTCATTAAATGTATGCATTTAAATTTATTTATATGTTTAGTAATATGCTTACAGTGAGATTTAAACGCATGCTGCATTTTAAATTTCGTTATGAAAGTCGGAAATCCGAAGAACAGATGACATTTTCTTTGATAGGTAAGTGTCTCATTGTTGTGGCACTTCTATACTATCCCCTATGCTTATCTAAAATAAAAACACACCTACATATCGACAAAACATTTAGCAAATACGTTTGAGAGGGGAAGGGAATAATATTATGCTTATTTAAAAATATTTTTAAAATAACAGTATTTTAATTTTTGTATTATTTCTAGCTGTTATATTGTTTTACTTTAACAATTTCTTGTTAATTTTGTAGGGGACTCCAAGATCAGTTTGCAGCAAGTAACTAACAACCAACTAAACAGAGTTGCAGCTGCAGCAAATAACTCGATCAATGGCCTGAATCAATTATGTGCTATCTGTGGAGATCGAGCCACTGGCAAACATTACGGGGCTTCCAGCTGCGATGGCTGCAAAGGTTTTTTCCGAAGAAGTGTTCGGAAGAATCACGTGTATACGTGCCGTTTCACAAGGAGCTGCGTAATGGACAAAGACAAAAGGAACCAATGTCGGTACTGCAGATTAAAGAAATGTTTTAGAGCGGGAATGAAAAAAGAAGGTAATCAGAGTTTGTTATAAATTTTTTTATTCAAACATTCTAAAATATTAGAACATTTTTTTTTTTCATTCTGAGATAGTAGTGATACTTCGACGTGCCATAATAAGCGAGTTTGATAATTTTATTACTTATTTTCCTAATGTTGTTTTTGTACTCGTAGCTGTACAAAATGAAAGGGACAGAATCAGCTGTCGGCGGCCTAGCTATGATGAAGCCACAAATAATTCTGGCATAAGTTTAACAGCACTTCTTAATGCAGAAATGTATTCTAGACAGGTAGTTTTCGTTCTTTTCACTTTTTAATACTTTTTTAAATTTATAACATTTAAATTACGAATTCTTTAAAGATTTTTCTGTAAGAAATTTCATATAACAGCTTCCAGATTAATTTTCTGTTAAATATTATGCAGCGAATTTGTGAAAAAAAATTGCTTTTCTTGAAATACATTAATAAAAGGGCATGATGTGCAAAATTTTATCCCATTAGTTTATAGTACAGTAAACGTATTTTGCTTCAGAAATTTTTTAATTAAGGTTTCTTCCCCTCTATAGAAGCCTCATTTATGTTGTTATAAAATGAAACTTAATTTTCCCCCACATTTTTGGGATACATCTTATGTTTTTTGGGAGGGAAGGTGGGGTTGGCAGAAGTTGCGTTTTAGCAACCTGAACATAAGCCACTGGCAGGGGAATTAAAATCGGGAAAAAATTATGGCTAAGTTTGATTGATTTAATCAATATAGTTAAAATCTAGTATGACTAGCCCATGTTTTACCCGTTCGGAGAAGTAAATTTGATCAAAATAAAAATGTGAATTGGAATGATATTTTTATTCGAGGTTTTTCCTCTAGAATTGCTCGAAAATGACGCCTAGAACTTTAAAAAAAGTACCTCCAATTAAAAATTGAAACGACTAAAACGGCACCTTTAATTAAAAGTTGTAGAGCATCAAATTTTTTTTAATCAATTTTAAAATGAATAATAATATCATCATGTATTTTGCTGCAGAAGTATAAGTGCTTAAATTTATTAAAATTAAGATATTTTTCCCAATTTTCAAAAAAAGTCTTATTTTTTCCAAAAGAGGACGCATACAGAACCTAATAATTGATGTAAATGAATAATACATACAAAAATATTTATTTTTGTATGTAAATATTTTGTATAAAAATATTTATTTTTGTATGTAATATTCAATACAAAATATTTATTTTTGTAAGCTTATAAATGTGTGCGTATACAACTGTACCAAAAATCTAGGTGAATATAGTGTGAAAATTTGGAAATAACGTTCCAGCTAAAATTCAACCCCATTTAATTGATCATGGTTCAAAATTATAAGGTTCATACCAAAATTTCTTTTTTGTACGTTCTAATGGGACTTCAGTCTAAATATACTTATGGTATTAAATAAAATTACCATATGTCTCAACAGTTGGATCATATGTTGGAAACTTACTAACTGTTTTTCAACTTAAATAAAAATAAGTAAAGGGAGGAGAGAATGTAAAGTTACTGTACATAAAACTTTGTCTACACTACATATTTTATTTGAATATACAAAATAAATTCAATACAATAAGAAAACTATAAGAAGACAAGTAGGTGTCGTCGCTCTAAGTACTCAAATCCAATGTGAAAATCAGAAATGAAGAAATTTTTGTGAATCCGGAAGCAAAGTTTTTCTGCAGGATCGCCTTCTAGAAGTCACATAATGATTACAGGAATACTTTGTGTATGAATTAGCGCTTTATCCATTACCACTCTTCAATAATTAGGGCATAAGAAAAAAATTTTAAGTTTGTTTTTAGTGATTATCCAATATCCAGTAAAGTCCGTTAAGTGGTATTACCTATACAGTATAATATGGAAGCAATTGTTGGTATTTTTTCTGCAGTTTTAGATAAGTATCCATTAAAAAAGTTAATTATTAAGGGACTACTGTTGCTATTTTTTATTTTCAGCGGTACATCTTATCGGCGACTTATTGATCATCATCTTTATTTGAAAACGCTTTTTCTTGAAATTAGGAAAAGAGTATTCACCGAATTTTTCTACCACAAGTTCCAAACATTCTCAATGCATGAAAGACGTTCATCCATTTCTTTTTACTATCAGTGATTATATTAAAACCTATTCCGTTTACAGGCAAAGGAAGAGGCAGATTGTTAAATTGATTTTTTTGAAATGAAACACCTCCACAAATTTATTTATTTATTTATTTTATTGCAATGAAACATCTTCACAAATGTGTATCATTTTTAGGTTTGAAAGTTTTTTTTTTTATAATAATGTAGGAATAAATGGAAATACACTTCATTCCACTTCACTTTTTGTCCTACTACCTACTAGACTATGCTTATTTCGCCAGAAGGAAAACTTATATCTAATTAAAGTAAATAATTATTCCCAAATTTATCCTCTGCAATCACTGGCCTCTGCCCTGATTATTAAAATGCAGTTTCCCTCACAGAAAAAAAAAAAGAGTACAGTTGAATGTTGGGAACTTTTGAGATTTCATTTATAATGACTTAAATTAGATTTCTGTGCAAAAACATCATTAACAATAATCTTGGTTTAAAATTTTCCTGTAGAAACACCCATTTTTTTACTAACGTTACTGGATTATTAGTAACTAGCTGCCTTTGGCGACCAGCCGGTTTGCCAGTATTACCGCTCGCTACACTTTTCAATTAAATATTTTAAGTAACTGGTCTCTTAATAGATTCTCAAACAAAACATTTTTAATCTTCAAATTTTGATAGTCATACCAAACTTATACTGTTGTTTAGATCGTTTCGTTCAATTTACTATATATATTTTCCTAATTTGTTGTCATTTCCGGTAAAACTTCAACTTTAATTTAAAGTGGAAATGATGAAATTGCAATTAATATAAAGATATTTTTTAATAAAACCAAGCGTTTTATTTTATTTATCATCTTTATTGTTATTTATTTATTATTATTCTTATTGAATGTGAGTATTGCAAACAGAATAGCTCTGTATTTAAATCTTATGTGAACTACAAAATATTTTTCATAATTCATGTAATATCTCAAAGAATAATTCAACAAAAATTTCTCAGATTCAGCATAAAATTCAGTTTTTAGTTTCGCTTTCAAAAGGATTGAAATGAAATCAGTAATAATATTTTGTTCCGGCCTATAAATATATTTCAAAAATTATGAAGTCTAAATTTAATGCAGTAAGGTGTCATATTCTGAGAAATATTCTTGACACACCAAATTTTAAATAAATGAATGAATGTTTCTATTTTCCGCGATCAACTAAGACTTATTTATGAAGTTTTGAATGTTAAAAATATAGAAAAACTCAACATTTTCATAATCTTGAGAAACCTGCGCTCTGATAGGCGTATTTTCTTTGAAACGATCGATAGAAAATCTAAAATTATCCTTTTTTTTATTGAATAGTGATATACAAATTTTCATAAATCAGTCAGTTTAAGTGGTTGATTCAGTTGATTGGAAATTAACTCTTTTTATTTAAAATATTAGTGTTTCAAGAACATTTTGTTATTCATGATTTCCACAGCAGAAGCTTTATGTAAAATCAAAAATTCGTTATTTATTAAAGCATTTATTGAATCAAGTTACATAAAATATAATCATTTTACATTTATACCATTTTAGCAGATCTGTGTCTTACTAAAGGTTTACAAATTAGCTGTGTGGCCCTGATTTGAATGGATATCCTGTTCATATTAAACAAAACTTGCCTTAAAATAAAACTGATTTATTGTATTAATAATATAGAGAGTGTAAAAGATCATAAAATAATTTTTCTTGAATTTATATTTTAGAAAAAATAATATTTCTTATTTGTTTCATTTCCTACAGACACGTGCCGAAAATTATATTTTTGCAGATTTCATTTACAAAAAGATTTAATTAATTTTTAATTGGATCTTTAATCAATGTCATGGAAACACTTTGAAAAAAGCTAATTTTTTCCCATGAATGCAAAACGTGCTCCTGCAGCTTAAATTTTATTTTTATTTTGTACGAAAAAAATTGTTGAAAAATATAGTTAAAATATTTATTTAAAAATTCATTCAAAATAGAAATTTAATTTTAAGATTAAAACATTGGTATCATTTAAAAAATAAATTTTTGATCTTTAACTTCATGTAAAAATCTTTTTTGTGCGGTAATATTTTCGGAAGTTATAGCAGAAACACGCCAAAATTTCGCTTAATTTTTAAATAAATAAAATTCTAATTAAAAATTCGAAAAAATAACCCCCAGGTGCACATTCCCGTCCTCCAAGGTATACACGTGCCAAATTTGGTAGCTGTAGGTTGAATGGTCTGGCCTATAGAGCGCCAAGACACACACATTGAGCTATATTATAAGTATAGATATAGATATAGATGATTGAAAAAGTGTTTATCAGTGGTACAACGTATAATTAATTTCGTTGTTCTCTTTTATGTTACCTTGCATTAAAAATCATATTTTTTAATATTTAGATATTGTTACATCATTTTTTTGTTTGATATATTACATAGTTTAAAGACCTTTCTTTTTTTAAAAATCTGTCATTAAGTTCTAACTATTATATGTTAAACAACGAAAATAGAATGAACAAATGAGGGAGCATTTTTTTAACGCTGATTCTCATTTCAAATGCATACATTCTGTGGATTCAATGAAGCGTTTGTGGGATTAGCGTTTTTAAATAATTTCAGATGACTCCATCAGGAGACGGAGACATTTCGTCGAAGAAAGTAGCAAATATCTCGGATGTGTGTGAGTCGATGAAACAACAACTGCTAATACTTGTTGATTGGGCAAAGTACATTCCTCAGTTTTGTGACCTACCTCTGGATGATCAGGTAAGGCGCTAATCCTTTCGGTTTAATATTTTCACGAAATTAATTCTGTTGCTTAATAAAAAAAAGCAATTTGAATGGCTTCCGGCTTTCAGGATAAAAAAAATGGAATGCTGTTTATTCTCGGTTTCGGAAGCACTTTTTGTTTTTGTGCATGTGTCTGGAGGCATTTATTTCGTCAAAAACAGTGAGAGCTGAGATAAAGGAAAAAAAGTGTTTACATTTATCCATAAGGCTAACTTAGATTATTCGTGGAATTAGGAGGCGTCATAACCGCTCATTTTTATGCGTATTACCCCTTAGCAAAGTACAATCATCGAACAGTGCTAGCTGCTGGATCTTGAAACCAACAGTATTTTAAACAGACTTATTTAAAAATAAAAGATTATAATTTTGAAGAATTTTTATAATGAATTGAACTTAACACGCTTTAAACAGTTATAATGAAATACAATTTAATAATTCATGTTTGTAATTCAAATTTTGTTCCTATTATTTTTAAACTTCTCATTTTAGAAAAAAGATCCGATTAATAAAAAGTGCATGACATATTTTCAAATTGCAAATTCATATTCCATTATTACAAAAGTCATATTTTCAAAATTTTCTCCTGATATTTCTTTTTATAAACTTTTTGGTATTTTTTTGAGAAATTACCTTTTTTCAATTAACTTTAAATGTAAATAGATAATTTATTGAAGATTATTCCGTCCATAACATTATTAACTGATTTTCTGGGGCTTCAGTTCTCTTTGAATATTGCTTTATAAAACTAGGAAATACCTTATTCTCTTTGCATTCTAATGTTATTCAGGTTTCATTTGTTATCTTTCTGTTCAAAAGCAGGATGATTCTATACCTATTCTCATCAAAGGAATTCGTTTATTTTCAGGTAGCTCTGTTACGTGCTCATGCCGGAGAGCATTTACTGTTAGGTCTGGCAAGACGTTCTATGCATCTCAAAGACACTCTTCTATTAGGTAACGATTTTGTAATTCCCCGACAATCTCAAGAAATAGAAATCAGTCGCATCGGATGCCGGATAATGGACGAACTGACCACTACTCTTCGGGAAGCTCACGTCGACGACACAGAGTTTGCCTGCCTTAAAGCTATTGTGTTTTTCGATCCATGTAAGCTTCAGATTTTCTGTGAATGAAATCAGTTTCTATGGTACGAACATTGCATGATTTCAAGTTGTTTCTTCTGTGCCAGTCTTTTGTTGTAAAGCCATTCTCTTTGTCTCTCTCTGTATGTGTTATGTGTTTTTATTGTAAGCTTGTTCTTTGCTATGCTGGACTTTTTGTGTTAAGCCTGGACTCGGAAAGGAAAGAAAAAAATAATGAAAAAAAAGGTTAATATGTTCTGGTCTTTTTAAATATCATTACATTATTGATCTAAATTAGTTTTTAGAAGTCCCTGGGTAGGTTTTTTAAAGCCCCAAACAACCCTCCATCTTCAAGGATCATATTCGAAAGCTATGTAAGCATTAAAAATATAATTACGCTCTTTACATAGTTATATAGCGTGTTAAATGTTGCCAAGGACTTAGAAATTTCTTGTTCCTTTTACAAATTTTGCTTTTGAAAAGATGAAATGCATGCTGGCACATTTGTCTGTGCGAAGCTCTTCTTTCTTAAATTAGATCAATATTCCTCCCCTTGATGATACTTTGATATGCCACTACTATGGCAATTATGAATGGGTACGTATCTTATTCGTTTCATATATATTGAATAAATAAATATCAGATTTTTTTATAACAGCGTATGTATGAATTAAGGTTAAAATGAAACGGGAATAAGCTAAAATTTTAAAAGTTTCTAAATTCTATTTAGGGACTCTAATTATTACTATAAACTTAGCAAGAAAATATAAGCTTTTTTTTTCAGACTATAATTTTCAGCCTGTCTTCTTGGATCATCGGGGATTTTAGAATTTAATTTAAATGTATTTTTTCAAATGTTAGTTTTATTTTTAAATGGATAAAGTTATTTTATGTAATTAAGTTATGATCTAAGATTTTATTCTTGCATGAAAATGTGCATATAAAGTATAAAGCATTTACCCAAATTATTAATTAAATATGACTAAAAGGTAAGTGTTGAATACTTTCCATAAAGCTTTGGCCTGATATAGAACCCCTTATCTAATACCGTATTATGTTTTAATTAACATTCAGCTTTAAGTAAGTACAATTAACCCTGGAATGGTACCTTCATCCAAATTTCTCTTTGACAGTCTATTTTGAAGTATTGCTGAATTTAATTAAAAAAAGGACTTTCATTTATTAAAACATGCTGAATAGTCAGCACATAAATAATATGTTGAGCTAATCGCATTTTCAATACAAATTTGAGAGCCCAAAATATATAGTAATGTTTTAAAAATACAAGATTTTTAAAGAACAGCATTTTCGGTTCTATAATGGTATAGTAGATACAACAGAGATGAACTGGCCATTTTTTGAAACAGAAGCAAATATACGTAATGCATTTTAAACTAAAACTAAATATTAATAAAATAAAAGTGTTTATAATTAATATAATTATGTAATTAATTTAAACGGTGTAAATTAAATAGGCGTTAGTGGTCTCCAAGAAATTTTCTTGCATACTGTCTAATAAAAGCATTATCTTTATCCCTTGCATAAAATTGTGGAACGTCATCATTGCTCAAATTGTTATCTGCACATGAGTGCTGCACATGAGAATATTATGCTTCTCCATATAGTATAAAGAGCAAGTATTTGTATATTAACTGTAAAAGTCATGAAAAAGCGTATTAAGCCTTCGACCTTCGGGTATTTTATTTTACTTATTTATTTTAACGATTTATCGCTGGCATTCAAATATGCAAGTACCAGGAAGCCTAATTATGTGTTGGAATTCTTTTTTCGACCAGTTGAGACCAGAATTTGAGCCAGAACTACAATTGTAATGGCAAGATTTTATTCTAAATTTCATTCATTTAAGTCATTGCTTTTTTTTAACTATCGCGTTTACATTTTGTAATTAAAATGTGTAACAAAAATTGTAGTTATCTTTCAAATTTGATAGATACGAAATACAAACCGATAGATGGTCAACTCTTTGACAGATTTGGTTTAAAATTTGTTCAGGATATGCACTTTAGATGCTGAACTTGTGCACCGATTTTACCTATTTAGCTCTTTACGTATTGAATTTGTCACTTACATGTGGACAGCCAGACAGATGGACTTATCAATGCATTTCGTCCAAAATTTGAAAGAAATAGACAAATTTAATGTTACGATGATATACAAATGTCATTAATCTACCTTATAACGGTTTCGAGTTTTCATGTTCACAGATAAATATAATTACAAAAATGGTGCTTTTTGGGAGGGTCTGAAACGTGGTAATTCATCAAAATCTCAATTCGAATTTTTTGACGATTTCGATACTTTCTCTTCGTATGCGAGAGAATAAAAATAGATTTTATATTTGTACTTCCTAAAAAAACCCTTAAAAGACCTAAAAATGACCTTTATAAACATTAAAGAAAGTAGTATTGGATAATGAATAAGCAATACATTAGGGAAGGATAGGTAGGTATCGTTATCACTTTATATTATGGGTAATCAAGTGTCAAAATAAAAAGAAATGCAATATTAAGTTTTATATAAATGAAAATAAATGAAATTCACATGAAGAAAAAAAAACTTTTATTGTTTTTTAACGACCAAATATAAAGTTAAAAAAAAATTTTTTTTAAGGCACTGTCTTAAGCTAGCGAAAGTAAATTATATACATATCTATAAGAGATGGCTATTTTATATTTAAAAGTAATTTATGAAAATCAGCCGCACATAATTATAACTAAAATCATTATCATTATTTAATTGTTATCCTCTCAATCATTAAACAGTTATCCAGACAAAAGATAGCAACTCTTTTAGTTGTAAAAGCCCCATGTTTTCTTTTCGACACTTTTTCTGAGGAAGAATTGGAACTTTTGTAATATACATTTCACTATTTTGTATATATATATATAATCCCAAGTAAAATGATATTAAAAAAATCCAAAGAGAGCAAAATGGAGATGAAAAATCAAACTGATATGTACATTGAATAGCAACGAGGTATCAAATTGTCTACCCCTTTCATCCTCTTTTGCATATAAGGAACAAACTCATAGCATTCTAAAAGATACCTACTGAAATAGCAGCTGGTATACTGACGGTACCTACCCCTCAACTATCTCCCAAGTCTATACAGCAATGTTTGAGAAAAGTGGTGTCCCGTTCTCCCAGAAATGGCAGGATTTTAGTACTAGTACGAGAAGGATTCGAAGTGATTCCATGCTACCATTACAGGGTTAATAGTTTGAACCATACACCTTTGTTGATTTTTTTGTTTTGTTTAAGATATGTTGATTAATGTAGTACTAATACATACATTCTATCTAAGGAAGCATCAAGGTATAGTAACAGATTTTATTGTTGCTATTTCTTGTGCATATGCTTGTCTGGCTTTTGTCAATAACTGAGGCTCTCAATCTTTTAACTCAGTGCACCCCTGTTTTGATGAAAATACATGACATAAAATACTTAAACAGTTAACAATATTTTTGTCTTATCAAAAAAAAAATCTTGTATAAAGAGGATTTTTCTTCTCTTTTTCTGTTCCAGATGCCAAAGGATTAGGCGACTCGGCTCGAATCAAGGCTCTTCGAGATCAGATTCAGACCAGTCTCGAAGATTACATTAATGATCGCCAATATGAATCTCGAGGCAGATTTGGGGATATTTTACTACTATTACCAGCCCTTCAAAGTATCACATGGCAGATGATAGAGCAGATCCAGTTCGCGAAACTGTTCGGAATGGCGAAGATAGACAATCTTTTACAAGAAATGTTACTAGGAGGTGAGTACAAATGAGATGTAAATGATTATTCGCCATTTAATAACAATTTAAAACTTCTTGTATTGTTTTTTTAAGATTATTCATGATTTTTTGAACTAAGGATTTCTATTTCCTTGTTGAATTTATAATATACTGGTTGTACAGAACTTTATGTATTATCTGATTTATAATTAATTATTTTATCTATCCTATAATGCAATTGCAGCCAAGAATCAATTTTTTTAATTCTAGGAATAAAAATAATAATTTCAAAGTGAAATTTTCAAGTTTTAGGTAATAAGTTTTCTAAAAATTCAATCCTTTTTATGAAGACAGAGAATATCTAATTCGGCTTGAAATTTGATATTCTTTTATCTCCTGAAATTCACATATCAATCATTTGATGAAATACAACTTCAAGCAATAAATATTCACGCACATTTGAAGAGATGCATGCTATCATATTTTAATCAGTAAGAATTAAAGTCAACAAATGTTATATTAGTTTCGTCTTTTTAGAATTTATTTGGTTTGTCTTGATGGTAGTCGAGGCTTACAGTGAGAGTAAAAACAAATATGTTTCAGTGCGCAGTTTTATTGTAAGTAAGTGCCTTAGATTATTTAATTGCTGATGTTATAAAAGTGATTAAGAATTTATTTCCTTATATAAGATTTAGTTCAATTTTGTATTATAAGAGCAATATTTGATTATACTGATTTTTTTTTCTATAAAAAAGAAGTTTGTAGCATTCGTAGTTTTTTAAGTGGTTATTTTTATTTTGAGGTATTGCTAATTCAACACTAACCTAACGGCAATGAAATAGTGGACGAAACTTTTTACATTATATTTAGAATTTAATTTGAGAAATCTGCATATGATAAAAAAATTTTTTCTCGTGATAAAAAAAATTGTGTTACCAATAAAAACTTCAGCCGGATTACAAGAATCAATCCATATAAACAAATAATGAATATAATGTGATACTTAAACTAAGAATAATACCCAATACCGTATATATTTGCGACTTTTTTTGAGTGGCAAGCAAAATATATTATACCTATTGTACAATTTTTTCCCACAACAGTTTACTTAAATCTGTCATTTTTGTATTAAATTTGGGAACGGTTCAATCATTTTCAATGCATATCGTAAGGAAAGTGAATAATGATTGTCTTGGTTACAGTTTTAAGAGTTTATTTGCTGTTTGGAATCTGAATTTCTAAAGCTTAAAATATAAATGAACTTATGTAATATCCAATATTATCAATCGTACCAATGCAATTTTTCAATGCTTCTTGATGCTTTATTTTGTAGGTGCATCTGCCGAATCTTCCGCCTCTAATAATTCAACAAGCTCCAACGAAACTGCCAGCGATACCGCATCCATACAGCATGCCGTTGTCCAGGCTCCAGCAGACCCTCTGACCAACGGTCATTTATCGGAACACATCGGAAACGGTCATCCCGAAACCCCCATTCCATCTCCAACAGAAGCTTTTGTGAAAATTCCGTCCATAGTTAATCAAGGTTTTAAAACGGAACCTGAAAGTTACTAGCAGCATAATTATTTTTAATCACAGATAATACTCAACTATTTTCTCTTTTTAAATCATAAGTGAGTCTTTCATTCCATGAGATTATACTTCAAGTGCTGTTATGTGAGTGATATTTTATCCACCTGAAAAGTAAAGCTCCGTGCCATACATAATCACCTTGATTCTTAAAGCTATTTGATTTTTGGAAGGAAAGTGTTTTTTTTTTGTTTTTTTTTGTAAAAGATCAGTTGTTTATGTAATCATGGAAATAAAGACCTTTTCATTTTCTTTACTGGGTCTGTACTTTAAAAAAAAAGTTGATTTTTTTTGTAGGAGCATTTTTAAGAAGAAAATTGCTGTGAAAACATAATTTTCATTAATATTTTATTATTTTCTTTTTTTTAATGTGAAAACCATTCGACTAAATTTATGTATAGATTTTAAGTATTGAAATCACATAATTTCAATAACAGTTCGTTGTTACTGTATATTATCTCGGGACTTTTCCCTTTGCAGTTAAAATAAATTTTCATTCTATAGCAATTGTGAGTATTTTGAAAAGAATAAATGCACTTTTGTGAATTCTCTATGTGAAGTTTTAGAAGTGCATTTATTTGTTTCATGTTCTCAAAAACTATTGCAAGAGCACTACAAAATATGACTATCTTTCGCACACTTTTTACCTTGCAATGGTTTTTATACTCTTTATAT
Organism: Argiope aurantia; assembly: GCA_026543865.1. Taxonomy (NCBI): domain Eukaryota; kingdom Metazoa; phylum Arthropoda; class Arachnida; order Araneae; family Araneidae; genus Argiope; species Argiope aurantia. The sequence goes on along the minus strand of JAPMOR010115499.1, from coordinate 52,089 downwards.
TCCTTTTATCAAGCAATTAGATTAAATCTTCGATTATTCCCTCTTCTTATATTTTTATGTCTGCATATCAATTTTTTCTGAGCTTTATCAAAAAATTGAATTATAAACGTAGAAATTTTACATACTTTTTATTTGACCCTTTCATGTATGTAAAGACTGAATTTCGAAATTAATTTTTGATTCACATGCAGATATGCTAAAGTTTTGAAATTTCGTTGATTGTTTTCGATAGCAATATTCTAATTTAATGTTTTCAGAAATTTAATTATAATTGGTTAATTAATTTGATAATAATTTGATTCTCTATAATCGTGACACTTCCTAATATTTAATTTATAAACAAATTGAGTTCAATCAAAATTCTATAAAATTTACAATAGTAATTTATAAATTAAAAAATAGAAAATACTTCAAATAAAAAATTCGAGTAGATGGAAAAGCAATGCACCGTTTACTATGATTCATTAAAGATATTGATTATTTGAAAATGCCAATTAATATGTAATGCATTTTCTACATTCCATTGCTGCTATTTTATTTTCCATGACAAGTATACTCATAGGTAACTCTTGAAGTTGGTTATTATGCCGCTTTTTCGCATTATCTATGCTAGTTAGCTTATTGGTATCAATGGCAGATTTTCGACTGTGCAACTCCATGAGTTCGTGAGACCGAGGAAGGGGATTGCAGGCCAAATAAAAGAATATTATTAACCTGTGGCTGACTAAGCTAATTTGAAAGAAAATGCATTTTATGAAATATAATGTTGGTATTAATGTATTGTCTAGTATAATTGTCCCTTCTCTTATTTACTTCATAATTGTCCCTTCTCTTATTTACTTCATTGTGTTCATTTCCTATTACAATATTTATAACATCGAACATCTGCTTAAATCCGTCATGATACATCTATTGACTAGGCCGTTTAATCTAAAGATACCAAATTTGGCACATCATACTTTGGAGGGTAAAAATTTGGGCCTCGTAGCGAATTTAAAAAAAATGTAATTAGCATTCTAATTAATTAAAATTAAGAGAAATTTTCCACAATAACTTCCGAAAATATGACAGTACAAAAATCTTAAAATTCAAATAAATAAATAAATTATCTTTTTAGCATTAGGTTTTTGCTGTATAATTTTTTTTCTCTATATTTATTCGGTTTAAAAAAGTATTTTTAGCATATTTTACAACAAGAATTCTGAACGAATATTAGCGTGTCAGGAATAATAATACAAAAGGATAAGAATTCTGGAAGACCCCGAAAGTTATTGATAAAAATCACTATTAAAGTTTTTTTTTGTTTTACAATCCTAATTACTATCAATATTAAAACCAAAAATAATAAAACATAAAAGCAGTGAAATTAAACTTCTGTCCTTAACATAAATCATCGTTATTGACAAAATAGATTTTAGGAGAGCAAGCTATATGTTTAATTATGAGAAGAATCTGTAAGAGATTTATATTTCAAATGTACTATTTACATGAAAAAAAACTGCTATATGTTACATTATTTTAGGTTAGAAATTAGGTTACATTGTTAAAAGGCTAGAAATTGTGGAATATATCCATTTTTTGCGAATTTTAGGGGAGCTAACAATAAATAAGAATAATATGGGCAAAGCGACGCAAAGCTTCTAAAATGGTATAAATTATTTATCTATCAAAATTTGAAGCTTAAAAATACATATTTTGCCGGAGAAGCTTTAAGATAACGTAACATGTTAAATAAAACATGTAATTAAAAAGTTTAGTTACTTTGTAATTAAAAATTTAGTTACTTAACTTTCATAACAAATAAAAGCAATACACTTGCAAGTTGTGGTTCGAACTCGCAACGTTAGGGTTCATAGCCGAGTAACATAGCCACTAGACAAAAGTGTACACTCGTGTCCGGAAGTTGTTATCTGACTTTTATGAAGTTACCACCACAATACTCCCCCACCAGTGAGGCAGTGGATTTTGTCGCGCCAGTATGGCGAGCGACGAACGTGATTATCGAGCCAGGTGTTATGGCGAGCGACGAACGTTGTTATCGCGCCAAGCGTTATGGCGGGCGACGGAGAGCATGTGTGAGTGGTTGCTGCCGGTAGATGGAGCCACGACAGCTGAACGAAGGATGCGGATGTTCAGAACCAGGGTCACCAATGTGCAAGTTGTGGTTCGAACTCGCAACGTTAGGGTTCATAGCCGAGTAACATAGCCACTAGATAAAAGTGTACACTCGTGTCCGGAAGTTGTTATCTGACTTTTATGAAGTTACCACCACACACTTTTACAAAGTTACTAAAAAAATTGCTGAAATGAGGAATTATCTTGTCCAATTTATTAAAAGAAGGCATCATAATGCACATAGGGCCGCAACTTACCTAAAGCCACCACTGAGTAAGAACTAAGTGTCCTTTCCTTGTCCTAGTCCAGTTTACTTTCTTCGCAAAGGTCCTGTATGCCTCCTTTCAGAATCTGCATAAGAAATTCGATCCCAGCTTATTAAAATGGTGCTAATTATTCATCCTTATTGATTACTGAAAATACGAAGTAGTGTAGGGGAGATGGTAAAAAAACAAATGCATCTACCTATAAAATTATATTTCTCTACAGTTTTCCAGTACTGAGTTTTTTTCGACTGTAAGTTACATTTTGAATGACCTTTTGTACCATCTAACCTACGGATTCCCGAACTTTTAAACATTGCTACTCACTTTTTAGATACGACCCGCTTCATCTTCGGTACATTGAATTTTTTCGAAACCTTGGAATTTTTTCAGACATACTTTCCAAAAGAGGTTTTATAGGCGCTCTAGGAACTTTTGCGAAAAAAAAAATAATAATATTTATTATTAAATATGTTTACAAAAATATTTTTAATGCGTGGCTTAATAAAGATTTTGAATCCATATCATATTTTTGCAAATTATGGTAAAAAACGCATATACATTCAAGATCTAGTCGCGACCCCCAAAAACTGACTGGCAACCTACAGTTTGGAAAATATTAATCCAAAAATGGAATTGTTATTATTAAGTTAGCTAACTTTTGAATTTTAAGAAAGTATTAAAATATTTCGTATAAGATAGTTTGCTCCAAATTTACTAAAAAAAATTGGCAAATTTTTTGTTAATTTCTAATTAATTGAATGGGTGAAATCGGCCCAGTCGCTTTGGAAAAGACGTGGAACATGTATACATGCATAGTCACAATGACTTTTATTTATAAAGGGTGTCCGAAAATTAACGCAAGATTTGAACTTGCCACTATTCTTGCAATAAAGCATTGGTGACACTATTAAAAAACATTTGACATCTGATAGTTTAAGATTAGTAAAAATGGAGTACATGATAGAACAACGTGTTAACGCAAGATTTGAATGAAATAAAAAGTTTTTTCTTTAATTTTTTATTAAATCGTAAAGAATACAGGATAGGGCTATGGAATAATATATGGGGCAAATGGCCTCCACTGCTTTGCTGGCACATACGCGCTCTTTTGTCGAAATTTCCCATGACCATTTTGCAGAATTTCGTTTATGCAACGTTGAATTTCCTCCTTCAATGCAAGCGTGTTTATAGGCTTGTTGGCATAAATCTTTGATTTCAAATAATCCCATAAAAAGAAATCCAGTGGCATTAAGTCACTTGATCTAGGGGACCAATTCTGACATTTTCAAACTATGGCTTCCAGACTCATTATTTTTGAAATATTGTTCATCAATGAAAGCACGTTTTTCCATCTTCTAGGTCCATTTTTTTCTAACCCTAAACTATCAACTGTCAAATGGATTTTTAATAAGGTTGCTAACAATTTACTGCGCGAATGGCGGCCAATTCAAATCTTGCATTACTTTTGAGACACCTTTATTAAGATAAGTATGTTTTTTTAACTATAAATATTTTTATTTAAGAATCGAGGCATTTCTGTTATTTTACAAATGTGTTTATAATCGAGCTTCATTAATACCGCCCAGAAAAATTAAGTCTTAAATTTTTATTGTGAATAAAATAAATTGTTTAACATTTTAAAAAGATAACCGATTGGTAAGAGGCAAATATTGTAATGACATTTTTAAGTCACTGCATTTGTCAGGATTTATTAAAAGGAGATTTTTATTTTCAAAAGAAAAAAGATTGACAATCAGATGAGAAATGAATTAAACTGAATAATTTTTTAAGATTTTTGCTATAATAAGGATATTACAAACTTGATTTTTACATTGAGTTTTGCAGCATTTTCATTAATTCAATATTACAAATAATTATTTAATATTTAAAGATGTTTTATAAGTTCTTCCTTTAATTTATGGAAATTATGATTAATTTAGAGAGAAAATTAACATTACTAGTTGAAGTTCATGCACACGTGTTATTTATATGGGTGAAACAATTTTCGGTACTTTCCCGTGTACACAAAGGTAAAATACTGTAAATTCAATTATATGAATTCGAGATTTTAACGAATTTGTATACTTAAGTTTATCCTGAATCGGGTATTTGAATTAATCCGTTTGTATGCAAGCGTAACGGGAAAAAAAAAAAAAAAAAAAAAAAAAACGATTTAGAATGATCTGGCTGGCCATTCGGTCATAAATGAATTCGATAACTCCAAAACATTAACTAGATAGAAAAAATTTGTTACATGGGTTTAGGCTTTAAAATATAGATTCTTATTAAACTTTGAATAAAATCTGTCAAAGGATTGATCCATGCATATAAATGCTATAACTAATAAGCGGACTTAAATCAATGAAATTTAGTATGTTATCTTGTGACTACAACCATAATTCCATATCAAATTTTGATTTTATTCGGTGTACAAAAAGGTATTTAGTGGATAAAGGAGTTTTGAAAAGTATATAATAATTTCCGAGTTTTCATAACAAATTCATGACTCTTTTAACGTTGGAAACGCCATTTTTTTAAAACTATATTTTTCGAAATTTTATAAAGTTTCCAAAGAAGCTAATTTCATGACGGAAAACCGATTCAGAAAAGAAAATTGGCTGGCGAAACAAAAAAAATTGAGGTGTCAGCTAATTAAATTGCGTTAATTAATTCAGTTGTTGATTGGAATAAACCTGCCCTCTGGAAAAATTCTTATCAATAGCAAATTTCTGAAGAAATAATAATAAATACCAGTTACAGAAATGCTAAATTTTTATAGTAATATAATGTCCAAACTCATACATAAAATTTTCATTTTGCAAAATCTTACTACATATATGCAAATGATTTTAGCAGCCTGTGTTTTTTTCCCAATTGTATTATTAAATATATGATGATTAGAAAATCATCACAATGTGTAAATGATGAATCGATTACATAGTTGGAAAGCTGATTAAAATTTATTTATTTATTATTATTACACTTTTAGTCTTTTTAAATTTATTTATTTACTAAGATAATCGGAAGGACGTTTAAAAACATTGTTTTTTCTAACATCACTGGATTGGATTCTTGGCAGCACCTTTTATACAAATGTGATTTGGTATACTATGAATTTTCTCTACAAACAAAGGGATTCAGTTTTATTTTTTAAAATGTTTCATTTGAAGATTAAAAATCTAAAAGAAATTTCATTCATTGATGACAAATTTAAATATATGTTAAAAATTTAATGATTTTTACTCAATAAAAGAATGGGGTGGCACAATTCTGCAGCAAGTATCTGTTCAGAATTTTAAAAATAATTTTTTTTCTACTACTGCATGTATGGCACATGAATAAATCAATTATAATACTCCAAAACAATACATTGACTGACATTTTTATTTAAACATTTTTATATACACCCTTACAAGCATCAATGTAACAAAATTACAGTCACTCGCATATTCAGACTGTAGAGATAACAAGCATATGCATCAACAGACAGGAATAATGCTTGTGGATAAATATTTTTATGACAGGAAAGTATATATACAAATAATAATGTACTTTTTGTTGTCAGGAAACTATTTTCAACTAACAGCTAGAAATTATCTATTATGTTTTTATAATTAATTTTTGAATACAAGGATACAGCTTTAGAAGTTTTCAAAGATTGTAATTCTGAATAATTTACTTAGCAAGCAAATTATATTCAGGTGAAACAAAAAAAAGAAAACAATTGCAAAAATTACAGCTGTCAAAGAAAGTCTAAAATGCTTATAAAAATCTTACTTGGCTAAGAAAGTTCTTAAAATTTTGTAAGGGGGGGGGGGAAGAAATACTTATCAAAATTCAAGACATATTCCAATTACAATATCAGATTGATACATTATATATATTTATAATTGCACAAATATATAATTATGGGATATTATTCGTTTAAAAATCATTTTAATTTAAGAAATTATGTTCATAAAAATAATAGTGGATTTGGCAATTCTATATATTTAGTTAAAAAAAGTGTGAACTCAAAAGATTCAAAATACTACTATTCTATTAAACTTATTTATTGTTAAATTCAGTAACCACAGGAAAGAATTAATAAAAGAAAAACTATTTGTCCAAGATAATTAACTTATACAGAGAAGATTCCAGTTATGAAAATATCTCCATCTCTTTCTCCATAAAACAAGAAGAAAATTCAAATAATACACATATTTTACCAGTGACAAATATTTATAATCAATTAAAATCAACACTAATTGATTTCTACTTACATGAAATATATGAAAGATATTATGAATGAAATACAGTAAATAAACTAATTTGTAACTACTCATTACTTTACATATATAGTAGCAGAAATTTCTTTACAATTCTAGTGATAATTAAACAAACAAACAAAAAACAATAAGAAACTATTGACTTAGTTATTAAAACCACATTAAAGGTTATAAAAAGGCACATTATATAATGCAACAGGAAGGTCACATTACAGTACATTCAATAACAAATACAACAGCTATATTTCACAATGGAAATGGTATGGATTGACAAAATACTGTACACATTCATTATATGTATATGAAATCAATTCAATAAAGATACTAATTGTTTTTGACATTGCAATATTCATTAACAGTAATAGCCAAGTAAGTTACATAAAGCAATATTGTAAGTGCAGATGCAAAGAAAATATTACCAAGCAAAATTTCTATGAAATCAGGCTTCACACCTATTCATGTTGTCCAATTTTGAACTATCACACAATCTTAGGTTCACTTTATTACTACTATATAAATATTTACATCCTCACATACATGACTGAAAATTATGATACAAAATATTTTCTTTCATATAGACTATAAAAGTGTAAGAAACTATACATCATAAAACATAATTTGGAAGTCTCCCTAAAAGAAAAATCAAAAGTAACCAGGATTGAAAAAGAAATAAAATAACACTTTTTGAAAATATATTTTTTAATTACTCTTTATTATTCTACAATAAGTAGCTCTTTCCTTAAAATAGTTTGGAAATGCAGAAGAAGAAAAAGTTAAAATTAACCCTCTTTTGTACAAACTCAGCAAATTTCAGACTCTTGTTTTCTTCGCTGATCGGCAAGCCGTTGTGATCGACGCAATCCACCATCGCCATGGCTATAAACAGTTGAACCTTCTTTTGAATCTGAATCAATTTCAGTTTTGTTAAAGGTCCATTTCACAATAGTACCATCCCACTAAAATAATAATAATAATGATAAATACTTTGGTAATCATACTGTAACTAACTGAAGTGAACTTCCATTAAGTCTAATCACTAATATTCAGAGAAGAGCTTTAAAAAAAAAACATGTCAACGCAATTAAATAAAGTTGTATAAAAACTACCAAACAGATATAGTTGAATTCTACCAACTTCCAGATTTTATAATTTTTATAAAAAGTAAATCTTTTATAACATTTGCTCTCTCTCTCTCTCTAAAAAAAAAAAAAAAAAAAAAAAAAAACATTTCTATAAGAATAGCTTGAAAGTTATTTTTACTTATCATACCAAGTACTGGAGAGAATTTTATCTTGCAAGTATAAAAATATGCAAATTGTTTTCTAGTTTCTGTACAAAAAGGTGTGGAACTCTTATTTTTCTATATAATTAAATTCTACAAAAATTCTTTTGATATTATAATTCTGAAAAAGTGCATAATAAAAAAAAATTTAGTTGATCTAAGGAAAAATTTTGAAGGTTTGATAAAACAAATTAGACTTAGTACTTACTGAACTACTCATTATTTCATTTCTGTATGGATGCCATGAAACATCACGGACACAACCTTTGTGTCCTTTTAAAGTTGCTTTTATTTTGCCAGTAAGAACATCGTAAACTGATAAAAAAAAGAAGAAAAAAAGCATTACATATTATCACCTGTGCATTAGAAAAATATACATATTTAAATGGGGGAAAAAAGATGCAAAAGCAAAACATGAAATGCATTTCAGGGAACCAATTTTACATCGAATTATAACAATAAATACAACTCAAATTTGGAATTTAGAATTATGTAAACCAGAAATTAGTTTCCAATACTTTATAACTCAAAATAATCTGATATAATTAATATATTGACACCAATTAATATACCAAGATAAAAAATATTGAAATATTTATCACACAACTTAAAGCTTCAGTAATGCTGAAAACACCAAGACTGTAAAGTAAAATTCAGAGATTTTTTTAATTACTAAAAAACCTGAAAAAAAAACATTTTTAAATATATAAAAAAAATTCAGATTTCTTTTGAATTTCTTGTATTATCTCAAAAATAAATTGCAAAATGATATCATTTTAACTTCATAATCTGGTTAATGAATGATACATACAAGCTGAAAATTGTTTAGAAGTTTTGAAATATTTATTGACATAAAAAAAAAAGCAATATAGTGTGCCTGGTTTCACTAAAGAATTTATCTATGAATATGGCGTTAGGTGTTAAAAGAAAGGGTTATAAAAAATCAACTGACCAACAACACGACCTTGAGCACAACCAGTATAAATATAACTTTGTCCAGTAGTAGTTTCTGGTGAAAAGTGACATCGAATCAAAGTCTGCAGAACACTGTGACCTCTATAGGTCATTAATGAGGTATCACCAGGCAATTTACGTTTCTGTCTATTCACTGAAACAACAAAAAATTTTACTACTGAGCATTGTATGGAAGCAAAAATATATAAAAAATTTCATGGGTCTGTCATTTCAAAATTTTTGAAATCTTTTTTAGCATCTCTATGAAAAGATACAGCTTAGTATATAAACAATTGTCAGTTTCTTTATTAAATATTTCATTTTGGTTGAAATTTTTTTTACAATTTCAAATGAATACACATAAAAGAAAAGAACAAATTAAGCCACAAATAAATTATTAGAATTCAAGTCAACTGTTCTTTATGATTGTTTCTCATAGCTCAGAATAAATACATATGGAGAATAATTTAAAATGTATGGTAGTATACAGAAATAAACAGCACAATTTGACCATATCATCTTAACACAAATCAGCAAAGAAAGAAAGAAAAAAAAAAACATTTTTGTTTTTATCTTGTTTTTTTTGTTTCCTCAACAGTTTATATTTTAGTTTTAATTTAATTACATTCCATAAATAATTCATTGCTATAATATTGTTACATTTTAAATTTCTCTTCATATATATAAGTTATTATGATAAGTTTTTAGCCTTCTCTGTATGAAAAGATTAAAAATAATTATGAAACTTACGGCTTGTTGGGACTCTCTGCCATCTGTAGTCCCAATTGTGTGATTTGACAGCTTTATAAGCACCCTGAAATTACAAGAGCATGTGTTTTAGAGTATTACTAATTGATAAATTTATAATGTAATTCCAAAATACATTAATAGGATGCAAAAATATAATTAAAATAGTCAGAAACTATAATACTGCATAACTCTTAAAATCTATCCCACAATAACATACAAAAAAACTTAAATAGCTAAAATCTCAACGAATATAAGAGCCTAATTTATCAGAAGAAATTAAGATAACAATATTGCTGTGGAAGTGTAATCACTATTAGTAATAAAGGTGAATGTGTATGACTATTGTTTTGGTGTTCTATAGAACACAGTTTGTCTACAACTATCAAATTTGACATGGATATATTTTGGACGTTGAGAATGAATATTTTGATAGCAATTACTTTTAAATCTTAATTAGAAATCAAACAAAATGTTAGTAATGTTCCATAATAACCTTTGAAAATATCATAGCACATTTTTTTAAAAAATTCAACAGTTGAAAGATTGTTTTTTAATGTTTCCAATTTAATTGTTAGTAAGTATTTCTTAAAATTTATAAATAAAAATATATGCACTATTTAAAACAAGAAATTCCATTGTTGATATGAAATTCAAATTCTGATGTACAATGAATAGAGGCATATGCATTACAGATTTAATTGATAAAAAATACAGTCAATATTCTTGCTGAACCAGAAATCTGCCAAAAGCAAACATTTAAAAAAAGGCTTTATTATCTATTCTGTAAAACAACTGAATGTCTTGTAACAGCCCTTTGGCATCTCCCCCCCCCCTTTCTTTAAAAATGATTTTGAATACACTGAAGAAATTTCCCAAACATTACTCTTAACAGTTAAAAGAATTTTTAAAGTATAATCTGAACTGACATAAAATCAAATTAAAGGTTTAATAAATGAAAACAAATGTTAAATTTTCCAAATGCAACATCAAAATTGGAGACTTCTGCAAAATACTACTTGGAAGTCCAATGAAAATTATACTTATCAGTTTATTCAATAAACAATACTAGAACATATTTTTGAGTTAAATAATAAAAGAAACTTACTTCCATACATGAGGATGGGGAAAACATACGCATATCCCATAATTTAATTGTCTGATCTTTGCTGTTAGTTATTAAATGCCTGCCATCACCCTAGAAGGAATATATTAGATTTTCAGAATATTATATAATACAAATAAAAACTGACAAACAATATATATATAATTCTTACTTTCGAATCAACATATGTAATACCATCTTCATGCCCAGCAAGAATACCTACAGGTTTTGGGGAAAATTCACAAAGAGTCCTGCGATCCCAAACCTGCAAGGATAAACCATTACATTTACAAACATAATAAAAGAAGCATACAAGGAGGGAGCAGTTTTCATTACAGATACAAATGAAGCATTAAAAAATATTATCAAGATACTGAGAAAAAAAATTCTCTTCAAGTAACTATATAGCCAAAATCACATGGATAAGTTTTAAGAAGCTGTTCCAAGAAGCATAAATATAAAGCTAGTCATATAGTAAGTTGTTCCTCATGAGATTTGTAGATGCACAAATGTTCATTTAGTTGACTTGGGAATTTGCATGGAGGAGGTAGTTATATTTCAATCTAGCAACCCTAAACAAAATGCCCTGTATTTTTAAAAAATAATAAGTGTTTGTCCCTTTTTTGGCAATGGTATTCTTGAAGTCAATTTTTTTTTATTTATTTATAATCTCATAATTTTTCTGTCTTAAATAAAATTCTTTTCTTTCACCAGCAAACTTTTTTTCAGACTTACTAACTCATGGCTTGCTCACCTGCTTGCCATGGATATAAGATGATATGGATAAAATTATGGTATTGAAGATTTGAAGGATCATTCGAAATAAATGGGATAATAATGCATGGTATTTATATTTTCTTTTTAAACATTGTGTATAAAAGAAATTCAAACTTTTACAAAATGACATCAAACAGAACAACATTTAAAATTTTAATGTGCAGAAGATTAGAGAAAAATTGATATTTTTGAAATCAATTTAATTTTGAATAATCTATAATCAGTTTTTATGATGTATTAGTAGGACTCCAGAGTGGCAATTCTTTTTGAATTAAAACAATCGAATCTGATACTTTTCATGCAAACCATAATATTTGCTTATTATCTAATATTAAGCTTCTAGATAAAGTTCAGTATCCAACTTCAGCTACCCAAGACATTATCAGACAGTTCCAATTGTCCAAAGTAATAAAATCCTCCTCACACATCTCTCCCCATCCTCCTGTACACACAAAGCATCTATAATAAACAATAACTTCTTAATATGTATAAGCTTAGAAAATGTACGGTGACATTTCATTGCTTTTGGAAAACAGTATCTTTATTTGCCCATATGATAAAACTATAAGTAGATCACAATTATTTAATAACATCTAATTAATTGATCAAAGTGTACTTTACCTTACAAATACCATCATCTCCACCACTAAAAAGAATTTGCGAAGTGTTATCAGCAAATGCAACTGTATTTACATCATCCTCATGAGAATATATCTGTAAAATAAAAATAGATAACAATGTACATACAATATCCATTATACATACATGACATTAATGTTAGTAAATAGCTTATTAATTCACATTTAGGTTGTATTTAGTCATAAATGAAATTATATCTGCATTATAAATGATAATTATGAAGGATTTAATCAATCGAATCAGTATTAGATTCATGATTTCTACATCTCTGATTTTACCTGCGATACATGATTAAACTGATAACAGTTACTCTAACAATATTTTATCACCAGCATATATTATTAAATCTAACAGTTCATGACATGTGCAAACTTTTGAAATAAATTTTAAGGATCTCATTTCTCAAGATTTCATATGAAATTGGACTTTTTCAAGGATAATGGTGATAAATGTGACAAAAACAGATAACTTTTCTCTTATTAATGTACATGTAGGATTAAAATTTGAACATTAATTTATTGCCAAGAAGGGGAAACTGTAAAATAATTTTCAAATTTTGGTAAATATAAAAAAATTCATATAAAATCAATTTTAAGTCATTAATAATGTTTGGATAGTTAGAAAAGACTGTCTGCATAGTTAATTAACCATATTAAAACATAAAAGAAAATCTTTCTATAACAGGGTAGTTCATTATATATTGCTACAATGACTCCTATAGCATTTAAATTGTCTTAGAAAGTTGACAACAAATTAATCTACTAAAGAACTTTTTTTTTTAATTTTTAAAATACAATCAATAAAACATAAGTTCTTTTAGTATATCCAAACTCTTAAAAAGATTGACCTTTTAATTCTTATGGAAAAAAATTTTAAAATACAGAACAAGAAATAATGAACAGTTTTTTAAAAACAATTTTTTGTAGAATAAATTAAATTTTTATAGATTAAATTCTTTTATGAATAGATAACTATATAACTTTTTTTTTATTATCACAGTCAATAAGATTTAACAAATTTTACAAAAAACAATTTTAAATCACAAACAAAAAAAAATTCTTGTATAAGAAAAGGAATACTTACTCTTAAAGTTCTTCTATTTACTTCTCTGTTATATACATATAAATATTGATCATTGGCCCTAAAAATATAATTAAAATAGTAAAAAAAAGGAATTGCTACCATTTTCCTTCACCACTTCTATTATTATTAAAAGAATAAAAAATAATACTTCTTAAAAAAATAAATCCATTTTAAAAAATTTAAAATCTCAGAGTAAAAGACAAAATTACAAAAAAAAAATCATTAATAAGAATAAGATGGCAGACATAAAGACTAGATGAAAATTAAAAATAAATAAATAATAATAATAATAATACAGAATATTAATTTACCCGCCAAGAATTTCACTTCCGTCTTGAGAAAATCGAAGAGCAAAAACACAAAATCTTCGTTCTTCAGGGTAAAGTGGAAGAGCCTCATGAAGTTCCTGATCCTCACTTACATTACAAATATGAACTAGATTGTAGATAAATAAAAGGAATAACATGTCTCACTTTGCAAGGTTAAACACCAGAGCATGGTATCTGATTATTAGTAATATAGTATTATCACAGTATTTCCTGTTTGCAAAATTACTTCTTAGAAGATAATAACTAAATCATACATTCCAAAACTTTTTCTTTAAATGAGATGCTTGATTTTATATTATCTATGGAAAATCATGCTAAAATTTCTTGTAAATTTTAAAAATGAAGGCATTTGAAAAAATGCATAGTATTAATAGAAAAATTTAAAAGTATGATGTAAGCAAAAAAAAGAACAAATTTTTTTATATTTGAAAGTAAACTTGTCAAAATGTTAAATGATGTGCCAGTAATTTGACAAATACAAAATACATATAAATAATAATGACAGAATAGAAAGCAAAATCATTCAATAAAACAAATTTTCAACAACAAGCACATGGTTTATTAAGTTTATTTTTCATCTAAAATACCAATTTTTAAAATTGAAAGAAAAATCATTATTTTTGCAAAATTCAACAATTTAATGTCTTTCTTTTTTGACTCATGATTATTTAATGAATCACTATTTTCAGAAATGAGGGATTCTAGTTGCATTCTGCAGTATTGTGAATGCGATAAGTATATTAGGCATTACAAATTATGAAATATATATTCATATAATAAAATTTCTAAAAAAAAAGCAAAAAAGTTATCTTCAAAAAAATTTATGCCTTTGTAACCAGATAGAATGTTTAATTTATTAGCAGTTTCCAAAATTGCTTTTTTAAATTCATTATCGGACAATGATCACGTCACAGGAAGACAGTAATCAGAAAAAGAGAGCAAGTAGAAACATTCAGAACTAATATATATATTTGTATACCATAATATATACTAATATACATAAAATTAATATAAAGGGAATTTTACCACAATTTAGCTGAGCAAGCATTTATTTTAAGCATATGATATTATACCTTAAAGTTGGCAGTCAACACTATAGAAATAATACTCTGAGAAATATTAGAAAGCTAGAATCCTATGAAACTCAGAAGTTTAAATTCAATTATTTAGAAAATAATTTGTACAATGCAGATAAATTGGATTAATTACATTTTATGTAAATACATAAACTATAGACAATGAGTGAACTACTTACTACATTCAGACCAGCTGCAGTAAATAAAAGTGTTTCCATCTGGGCTGAAATTAGTTTGAAAAATAAGGTAAAATTATATTTTGATTTAAAAAACACAACTTAAAAGTAACCCTATATCTTTTGTTATTCATAACCACATTGTACATAATCACTTTTTAAACATGTATTTTTTTTATTACCATAATAAAATAAATAGTTACCTAACAGCAGTATCTAAAATACTCCATCCAACATCTCTTGCTTCAACAAGTTTTTTCAACTTAAAAAGTCCTTTACTTGTATCATATAACCTGATACAATAATCTAGGGGCCAAGTAAGAGATTTTTTTTTAGTATACTTAAATAAAAACATGCTTTCTAATAAATTAAAATTTAATTAATAAACAAAATGAAACATTTTGTTACTCAGTAACTCTTACCTTGTGCAGCCGACATAAAAACATCACCATCTTTGGCAAAAGTACCACAAAATACCTTTCCTGAATAACGGTCTAGAGTATCTTTTTTATTAGGAATTACTCTAAAAAAAGATTTTTTAAAAATGAATTCAGCTCCATACAAAAAAAAAAAAAAGAACATTGGACAATAACAAATCAAGAAAAGAGTTATCCCGCATTAAAATATAATCTATAAGTATTTTATCAAAATAATCCAACATATTCTATATACCAAAAAATATTAATAAGAATTTTACTTTCATTCACACAGTTAAATCACAAAACTTTTACATTTACAGAAACATAAAGAAGAAACAGAAAGAAATGGTACACAATTATTAACAAACAGAAATGCCTCCAAACAATTAAAAAAAGAAAATCTGCATGCAATGGACTTAAAAACTTTCATTTGGAACCACATGAATATACTATAAGTGAATAGTAATTAAAAATTATATAAGGGACAGAGAGATACTTCTATGCATAATGAAAATAAAATTAACAATTCAACATTTTAAATTATGAAAAATTATCAATATAAATTATTATTGATTCAAAAATATTAAACTACAACAATAACAATAATTTTAAGTAGAATAAAAAAATCAACTTTAGATTTAAATCTGAGATCAATAATGCTGAATTATGAAAAAGCATATCAATGTAATCAGATATAATTCCTTACACAAGAATACTAAAGCAAATCCTTAAATGAAGCATGTTTTAAATTGAAGTATATTAATAGCATTGTGTAAGAGAGGCTTGGAAATGAAAGTAATCTGCAAACAATTACCTCCTCTCAATTTCATATTAACAAAATGGAATACCTGATCTTGACCATAAATAGTAATTTAAAGTTTCTGCTTTCAATGGTATATTAAGCTTAGAAAAAATAATTATATAGCATCCAGGTTTCAAACCAGTAAATAATGTTTTCTGACTTACTAATAAAACTAAATACAGGTATTCATCCACTGAAATGTAAATATACAAAATATTTCTAAAACAAAATATTACAAGAAAAATCAACAATAATTCAGCTAGTAATGAAAGAAGCAAATTTGAATATTCCATCACTAAATAGTTTAAAAAATATATTTTTAAAATCATTTCAAAAATGAAACATTAAAAAATGATAATGCATTTGTTTAAATAAATTTCATCACACAAAATAAATTTAGATTCGGAATCCTTGTTTCTTGCATATCATGGAAAAAAAAAAAATTATCAGAAAGAAGGAGGAAGTGTATTTTCTTGAATTCAATTCTTATTTCTACAGTATATTCAATATTCAGAATAAAAATAAGTGACTTAATGTAATGAATTTGTTTACAGATGTCTTAAATTATCATTTTTGAAAAAAGAATCGAGCAGAATTAAAATAAATAAATAAACAATAGGTATAAATTTTTCAGATGTCATTTTACAATAAATCATCTTATCTAAACTCAATCCATATCACCTTAAAATAAGATCTGAAATTCTTATCTTAAAGCAATAGATGCTGAGTTAATCATAGGCAGTTAAAAAACTTTTCTACTGACACTAGTATTAAACTGAATTTTATATTTTTTTTAAAAAAGGGGACATGGAGCTAACAGATAGAACTGGAAATAAAAAAATAATAAAAAAAAAATGCAAAAAAAAAAGTATAAATATAGGATAAATTTTACATTGTAATTGTAAAACAAATTTTTGGTCTCTTGCATACAAGATAAATATTTACAAAATTCAAATTAAAAAAATGCCAAAAACAATTTAATAAACCATTCATATACAAAATAATTTGTTTATGATTTAAAGCAATGCAGGAATAAGCTTTATATCATTAAAATTTCAACAATTGTTAAGTAAATTAGATTACAATTATAGTTACCTCTGCATTATCTGACAACGGTCACCTAAAGTAAAATGCTGCCTGCCATTCATTCCAATTTCTCTCTATAATAAAATAAAGCACTTATGAGAATTTTCAAGAAATTAAGGTACGATTGGTCATTTGAATAGTAAAACAGAAATTTTAACAGCTTTTTAAAATTATTCTCTCTCATTTCTTTGAATATTTGATTGAGTTTTCATTTTTTATCTCTAATACACAGTAAGAAAGTGATTATAAAATTACATACATTATTCATAACACAGGGACACTGATATAGAATCAAATCTTCATTGCCATCAAGCAATGAAGGAGAAAAGGAAGAATAAAGATTTAGAAATATAAGCAAAACTGTGAAAGCAGTAAATAAAGATTCTAAATATATGTAGCCCATTTTAGAAAGACATGAATATTCAGTAGTACAAACTGATTCTTCATAACTTATTATAGTAAGACTTATAAAATGAAAATAAAAATTCTAAAATATCCTTTTATTACTATTTTCATATTATAGTCCTCATTAGCTTTTAAGAGAAAGAAGAGAAATAGTAATTTCCACTTTCAATGCAAAATAGCAGAAATTAGGTGATAATTTTTGGGTACAATGTAGCTCTAAATGCATTCAAGGAGCAAAATTCAAATTTAATTTTACAATACTCATAAAAATAGAGATTAATTTAGTGATGTGCAAGTTCATAAATATGGCTTGACCAATTATTATTTGCTAAACAAATGAAAATCTGTCCATCACTAGAATTCAAAATTAACATCTTATTGGAAGGACTGGTAAGTAATGTTGTATCTAGATTTAATTTTTTTTTTTTGTTTTGCAGATCAAGAAGCGAATATTAATTCATTAATTGGTAACAAGTCATTAGTAATCAAGGTGATTACTTCATTGACAAAAAAAATATAATAAAACTATTTGCATTAACCTGTTGAAAAATATAGGATTAGTTCATAACCATATAAAGATTTGTAACAAATATTTTGCATTTTTTAATGATTTTCATTGGCAATACTTTTTCACATATCCATGAACAGCAAGTATAAGCATAAGATAGCATGAGCATATCAATGAAATTTTCAGTAACTTTTGAATATTTTTCTCATATGAATTAAAAGGAAAAAGTAATGTTTTTATATGTATCATAAGGAAATATATGTTAGTAATAGTTCTGTCTTTTAAGTTAACGTCTTTTCCAAAAAGACATTTACTTAAAAGATAGAATTACAAACTTAAGCATAATTTGTAAAAAAAAAAAAAAAATCTACTGAAGTATGATTGGAGAATAGAAAATAAAAGCTCACTATTGACATCCATTATTAATTTAATATTTGATATTTAAAAACCAAGAAAACTTATACTATAAAAATGCACTGCTTATCTATAGACAAAAAGTCTTTAACATATATTGTTATTCTTCCATACAAGAGATTTATTTCCTTTTATTTACTAAATATTGATACAAAGAAACTGAAAGTGAAGTATTTATTAAGAATAGATAAAATGAAAATAATAAAATTTTATATAAAATTATTTATTTTTATTAAAATTAGAAAATTATTTGTGTTAAAATGAAATATCAAATTATAAGCATGTAAAATACAGGTACAAAAAATCTCCAAATGTTATATCTTGAAAAAAAAAAATGTTTCATTAAGCAACATAATTATTATACCATCCTCAATCTACAAAAGGAGAAAAAAAAACAACAAAAAAACAATCCCAGTTTAAGGGAAATGTAATACAATTTTTAAAATTCAATTTTTTAAAGTCTAGAAAAAATGCCTGAACAAGCATAATGCGTTAAATTTTAAAAAAATCAAAATAATAAGTCATATATACATATAGGGTAATTCAAAATGAATATAGTGTTACAAATGTCTATAACTATTTAATGAAAAAGAATTTGTCGATAAGATTAACACATAATGTAAACGGAATTTCAAAATTTTGTATATAAACTTCATACATATTCTAAGTGACTTTGGTCACATGGACAATATCTAGGCTGTAGTTCCTTTCATGCCATACAATCTGAAGCACATTGGCAGTCATTGATGCAAGCACATAACAAATATGTACTTTAAGTTCTTCAACTGTTTTAGGCATGGGAAGCATTTCTTTTACGTCGGTGACTGCAAACATGCTTCAGAATGTATGGCATGAAATGGACTACTGCCTAAATATTGTTCGTGTGACCAAAGGAAATCACACAGAACATCTATGACATATGTATAAAAAATTTTGACATTTCACCTACATTATATGTTAATCTTATCAATAAATTCTTTTCATTAAATAGTTATAGCTGTTTGTAACTGCTATATTAATTTTGAATTACATTGCATATATAGTTTCCTTGCATACACTTACCTATTTTACTAAAAATGGTTCAGAAATTCAATTAATTCGAAAAACAAAAGAATTATGATTGAATAAAAAACAAATACAGAAGACATTTTCTTTTTTAAAAATTTGTCTTCTGAAGTTCTTTTACGCTTTTAATGACTTGGAAAGAATTCTGATAAATATGTAAGAAAATTAAAACACAATTATAATTTTATTATAGATATTAAATTATCATTACATGTTTTTAAATTTAAATAAAGTTCTTACTGATCTCAACATGCAAGGCAATGGAATCATACCCGCTGGAGAATTCGCATGCCGATCATTCAGCGCTCCAGAATTGAGAAGAATGGCTTGGCTTAAATCGCTGCCCTAAGAGCAAGAAAATATTGTGAAATATTTTCTGATGAAACAATACATTTTTAAACAATAAATGTGATATATTTTTACCTTAAGGCAGGAGGTATCAGGATAATGATCAGCTGTAAAATAAAAGAATATATATATATTACTATGACTTGTGCTTAACAGTTCTGCATTATGAGCATTTCAATTATATTTCTATACTACTTTGCAACTTCTTAAGTTATATTCCATCACTCAATACTATGAAGAAAAAAAAAGAGAGAGAGAAAAAAAAAGCTTGCAAACTAAAATATATCAGTGCATACTAAAAGTGGATAGATATTAGTTGATAACAAATCAAGATTATATAGCAGAAATTCATCGTTTGGGATAGTGCAGAATGGGGTATAAAAATTCGCTTGAGGTCATCGCAAAATCTGTGTAGAAACATAGACCATTTGGGAATGCATTAATAATGCTTGCAGATTTGAGGCAAATATTGCCTCCAATTCCTTGTTTGATGTTAGCGGATGAAATAGCGGATGAAATAGCGGAAAAATGATTCTTGAAATAATCTATTTTACGAAAATGTGTAAAGACATTGTAATTAAATACAAACATATGTGCAGAGCTAAAAAACTATCGATTCAATGAGATATTCTCATACCAATTGCCAGAAGTTGGGAACAGATTAGTGCCTGTTGATCTGATCCCAGGAGGAATTTCAATGCATCACAACTTCTGCATTTAAGCGACATCAAAAGAAGATCTGGTTGAAAAAGTATTTCCCAATATTCAAACCAATTACTACAATCCTGACTGGTTGAGTTAATGATCTATCTTTGCAGCAAAAACATTTATGAGCTTAACAGTATTATTTAGTTTAACATTAACATCATAACATTCAAACCATCCATTATTGAGGAAGCAGGTTAACTGTCAAACAGAATTTTTGAATTCACTCGATCTACCAGGGATGCCAATGTATGTACTGCAATTGAAAATCAATGTACCAATTATCATGTTGCAAAATATCAATCAATCAAGGCTTTAAATGCTTGTAGAAAAAAAATTAATGGCCAACAATCGTGACAGAACCTTTCAATGGTAAAGATGCCCTCATTCTTCATATTCCCATTATTTCAACAAATATGCCATTTTAATTTAAGAGATTGCAATTTCCAACTTGTATGGAGTTTGCAATCTTTATCAACAAAGGTTTGGGTTAATCTTTAGAAGTCTGTGGTTTAGATTTACACATGGATTCTTCTCAAATGGATAATTATATGTTGAGTGTTGAGCAAACCAAACAATCTTTAAATGTACAGAGACAATAAAACAACAAACAATACTGCATATCCACAAGCATTATAAAATTAATCATATTGGAAACATACACTTTCTTCCCCCCTGCCCCCATTTAACCAGACTGAGTCACAGCAACAAGTGGCTGGATACAGCTAGTTTTAAAGTACAAGCAAAATGATATAACAGGAATATTTTTTAAATGAACTTTAAAAATTTCAGACAAAAAAAAATAAATAAACATCCCAAATGAATCAAATTTTCATCAACTTAGGAAAAGCAAATATGAAGCCAATTCATCTGAAAAGAACCTGAATACAATCCGATATTTATGAAGTGAAATATATATATATATATATATATATATATATATATATATATATATATGCAGATTTTCATTAAACATGGATATACATTTTTTTAATATAAATATTCTATGTACCAAAGTTGAAAATGTAAATTTTAAAATGCACATCAGAAGAATAAGGAGTGTGTTCCTCTCAAATCTTTAAAATGCTTCCAGATTATGATAAATTTTGTGTATAGCTTCAAATGTAGTGAAAAGAATAAAGTGCACATTTTGGAAGACTATCTCTTTCTATTGATCAATTTAATCTAAAATTTGATACATTGCATTTTTTTTTTTGATATTTACAAAAAATAAGAAATTTTACTTATCTAGATTATAGTGTTGAATGACAAAATTTACATTCATAATTTTCTCTCTGATGAAATTTGCCTCAAATCAATACATATCCATATTTTGAATTAAAGAATATATTAATATATAA
Source organism: Argiope aurantia (assembly GCA_026543865.1). Taxonomy (NCBI): domain Eukaryota; kingdom Metazoa; phylum Arthropoda; class Arachnida; order Araneae; family Araneidae; genus Argiope; species Argiope aurantia. The sequence continues at coordinate 30,159 of JAPMOR010115499.1, read as the reverse complement.
AATTTAATTTATCTAGACCATTATATTTCAGTTGAATTTCATGCACATGGGTAACCAGACATAATTTCACCCACTCATAGATTTTATTCAAATTTTGTACTACTCTACCACTTTCATGTAAAAATCTCATATGAAATTTCACTGTTTAGCTTGTTTCATTTTTAAGTTATTTTCAGAAACACAATTCTACAATTGTATCATAATAATTTTTGGAGATTCATCAAATTCTTTAAGTTAATTTTTTTTATATATATAATCATAATTCTTTCTTCAAGTATACAAGGTGTTTTATTTCAACTACAAATTTAAACTGAAATAACTTTTGAGATGCTAATGTAACCAGAATTGATTACAATGACAAGGGACATAAAATGGAAACGTTTAACATTCCCTTAATCTTTTCTAATAAATTTTCTGAAACTGATATTTATGAAATGAAAAAAGACTATTGAATTCCAATTTGTATGTCTACCAAATAAATAAAAGTTATGTTCACATCCATCATTCAATACATTAACAAATTATTATTGAATTTTTAAAAAAATTATTATTATGTTATAATGCCACATTAGCAAATGCTGGATATAACAATTTTCAACCTTTTGGCAATGACCAATAATAACTAAAAATTATGGACCATCAAGCACTTTAAAAAGAACAATGAAAAATATGTATATTTATCTGTTGTATTTTATTAAAATATCCATTTATAACAAAAATGCATTACAATAAATGGCACGATAAAAAATTGATTACAAATTCAGTGTTAAATCTTCACTGAACATTAAAATATATTATTTTTGTATATGTCTCGTCAAAGATTTTATATGAGACTAAAAATTATCTGTACAATATAATCACAGGAAATCTATTTTTTAAATTATGCAATTGACTAAATTCTAAAACTTTTTTTAATTTCATGTTTTATTAAAAATAAGTATTTTTTAATATAAACATACATATTTAATCCCTTTCTTGTACTTATATTATTTAATTAAAATAAGAATAAGCAAACAATCAAGATATATTAAATATGAACATAAAAAGACCTTTAGGAGTGCAGCGAACAGCAGTTTCATCATCAGAACCATCATTGTATAACTGAGGAGATGCTGCAATTATTCGCACTTGTCCACTGAAATAAATTATTATTCAAATATTAAATAAATTAAAACTATCTAACTTTTTAAAATATTTAATTTTAACTATAATAATACGGAAATTTCTTTTATCTTTTAAAATAAAATTTTTAAGATTTGTGGTACGAAGATTAGAATTTCTATTATGGATGTTTGAGAAGTTTAACAAAGCTCAGTGGTAGAGTATATGTTCCATATTCTCATTAAAAAAATCATTTATGGTTTTTGTTAGTACTAAAAGAGATTATTACAAGAAAATATTTCAAAAATTCTATCTTTCTATTTTTACGATAGAATATTGCTGTTATGTCATTGTTTTCATAATTAATTATCAAAGTTAATTTTGAAATTACAGTCATGCTATTATTTAATACAAAGGAAGTTTTAGCAAAGGATTCAATTCAATAATTTAAATCCAAATTGAAATAACTAAGTATTGGAAGTTTCATACAATCAACTGCATCTCAACAGTATTTGAAAACAATAAATATTTGCATGAAATCTTCAAAAAGAAACTAAATAGTTTCTCATTTATACAGAACAGGGTAGATTTATATTTTTTGGCAATCATTTCAAAGTGGATATTGAATTAATTTGAACAAAAATAGCCCAGTTTAACAATCCATGAGTTGTTAACAAAAAAATCATCTCATTTAAAAATTCAATAATTTACATGGATCTTTTCATACTTATATTTTTTATTTGTAAAACTCAAATAATTATTTATTTTAATGTATCATTTAAAACTTGAATAAGAGAAACTAGAAACTTTCATAATTTATAATCAAATTACAAAGGATAAACAGTCAATTATGAAGTGTATCAGAAAAATCGTTATTAAAACTATTAACATGATTGTTATGTTTAGAAAATCAAGTCATAGGACTGCATCCCTTACATTTTCACGAAAATTTTGGTTCAAAAAGAACTTTTCATGAAATGGCATTTTGTAAAATATATACATTCTTAAATAACCTGAAATGATAATAATAGTTCTTAACACAAGATTATTACAACTAACTCAAATCTGCTTTACACTAACACCATATCAGTTATGTTAGAAATTGCTCATATGCATCAAGTTATATGCATAAATAAAAATTAATTCAAATTCCAAAAAATTAATTTTATTTATTCTTACTCTATTTATGTAAAGTTTGCCCTAAATAAATCAGGTTTAATACATGCATGCTTTTTCACCATAAAATGCAAAAATTTATAAAATAATTTATAAGTACCAAATAAAAACTTATATTATAGAAATAAAAGCAACATTTTCCTTTCATTTAGCACAACAAATTTCAACTAACATGCCTGAATTTTGACTTTGAACCTTAAACGAATTTTAATCAAAATTAAACTTATATCTCTTAAAATCAAAATTTCAAAGTGATAATTCTATATAAAAAAAATCTGCTCGAATCCAGGCAGACACATTTTTAGGCTCATTTCTTTCAACAACATATACAAAGAATATATTTTTATCTTAAAAATTTACTCTTCCTTAATATTGTTAAACATTTACAGTCATTTTTCAATAATGACAATATTCCTCTGCAAAATACAGAAGACTTTTATTTTTATATATCTATCATGAAATTTGAATGGTTCTTTATAAAAAAATTCTTTCTTTCGTTCTTTATAAAAAATTGTATTGATCATATGAATAAGCTCCGCATTTGCATAGCGGTGTAACAGTTTTTCTTTTAAAATTAGGAATGTAATTTTGTATAAGATGTAATAAAAAATGAGATTGTATTTGCAGAAACAAAATTGATACTATTTTTTAATATATTTCTAATGAATTTCCAGCATCGGAAAAGCAACATAATTATAAGTATAAATAAATAGTTCAGACAAATTTTTATTATTCGAAAAACTCATATGACACACTCTTATATAAGATGAAAATATACCTGCTGATTAAGTATTGTAAGATGGCTGCAATATCACTGCTGTTATGTTCACTATCGGAATCTCTATCCAGATCGTTGAAATCCATCCTTTTTTCCCGTTATAATATGATAGCTTTTACAAACAAAGAAGCAGAAAAAAGTTAAAATAATTTATAGCATCTTAACTACGCGACGTATCATGCCCTATGTAGCAAAGGAAAGCTATACAGATTTGTTGATATTTCGGAAAATGATAGTACAGCAGAAACGTCAAATATCATATCTAATATAAATTAAGAAAGCTTGTGTTTTTCTATTGTACAAAAAATAGTTTTCAAATTAATTAAAAATCAGGAGAATATTTTTGGGCATTAAAAAAGTTTATATTAATTATTTTTTTTTTCAAATAATGAAATTCTAATAATAAGCAATTGTTATTTTCTATTTCGTTTAGAAAGTTCATAAAAAGTTATTGCTGCTTTAAAAGTGTAGTAACTGATAGAACTTTCAGATTGTTACAATTCAGTTTTGCCATTAGAATCTCAGAATGAGATTTATTCAGTCATGAAATTACGGTTGACATTATTAAATGGAATAGCTCTTGGTCACGTGACGTAACCATTGTTTAACGAGGCAAATGGCGCATCTAGAAGGAAGTCTAGTCAGTTTTGGTCTTTTAATATCATGAATGAAATATTCACAAATTGAATTTTTATAGTTTGCTGGACGAAATATGAGTACCATTTTGTTTGAGGATATGTGTTTTGGTGAGTACGTAGTTTATTTGAGCTCGGAAGCTTCTTAAAACCTTGAATAATTGTCGGCATCACACGTGCGTTTGTGTACATCTCGAAGAGCTTGACTTGAACACTGATCATTAAAAGGATTTAACGCTTTTGAAATCAAAATATGCTATTGGGAATGCATCTGATGACATTTGTGACTTCTGATTTTGTATTTTGAAACGATTATTACTTCAGTTTAAGAAGATTTGGACAACAACATTTTGGCGCATCATGCAAGCAGAGCTGTCAAAAGTTCTAAGACAACAGAAATGTAAATATTAACTTTTCTAGATTGATTTTAGCAATATAAGTGATGCAAATCCTACAATATTTATTTATGGAACACATTTATTAAGTGTAACTTCCTTCAAATTTTATTAATACCATGTTTTTAGCCGAAGTGTCATATGTTACATATCAACAACGTTCTATGCTGTAATTATCATTTCTTTTCAGTATTACCGTTGTTAGCGTTTGAAATGTTTTGAAGATTCCAAATATTTACGAATTAATTTGTTTATTAGTCACTTTTTTCTTACTATTGAATGAAATGTAGCTAATTGGTTGCTCAGAATGATTTCTGTATCCTGATTTTGTAAGTCATCTGTTACAAGTCAGTTATTTTTCACCATATTTAGTCTTCAAATAATAATTTTTTAATACCTTGAAATGTGATAATTTAGGGAAAACTTATCTTTTTTTATATTGTAAAATTATATTTTTATGAAATTTATTGTGTGGAGAGCTGTGAATATATATATATTTTTTTGCTCTAATAAATAAATTTAACTTTTTTCTTATGTTATTCTGTATATGATTCTAAATTTTAGATAATAGTCTTGCACAATTGCTGCTTGATGCATCAATTTTTTAATTTTAAGATTATCTCAGTTATTAAAATAGTGATAATACCTATTAATACATATTAAATTGATATGTTCATATGTAATATTTAAACTTTTTTATCCTTAAATTAATAGATATAAGCTAAATTAATTGTTGGAGAAAATTTTCATTCACTAATAAATCAATAATAGTTTTAAAATCGTAGAATAACAAATATAGAAAAGGCATTAATTCCTTTCCTCTTGAATTATGAAATTTGTAGAAAACTGATAGTCAGATGTTTATAGATAATTGTTTTTTTTCTGGCATTTGTTATTAAATATAGGGATTAAAAGAAAGGATTTAAAAAAGAAATAATTCATTATTAAAATTAAAGCATTAAATAAAAATTAGTAAATATTTATTAAAGAAATGTATGTTTTTGTTGCATGGAATTTCATCATTACTTAATTTACTCCACTGATCAGTGTACAAAAATTAAATTGTAAATTCATATTGCAACTTGCTGAAACATTTTTTTCCAAACTTTGAAAATCAAATTTTTTAAAGATTGGAATTTTCGGAATTGTATTTTTCGTCTTGTTTCTCAAGAGATTTTCAAACCTTTTCGTTAATTATATCATTTTTTTCAGGATTCTATTTTAAGAAATCTAAAATTGTCCATGTTAATAGCCACAATAACTTATGTGTACTATAAACATTTATAAATTAGAAGAAAATTTTTTGTTGCATTTATATTGTTGTAATTTACTGTTCTTATATTTCCAAGTAATAGAATAGATTATTTTAAATCACAATTATGATTTACTAATTGTTGATGACACAAAATGATTGGATAAAATTTTGCAGAATCCAATTTATGCACAAAGATTTATTTAAATACTGATCTTTTATTAGTTTACTGTATGTTTGGGATAAATAATCAGATTTGTAATACCATAGAAATTGAGTTATTAAATTTCATTATAAGAACATTTGTTTAATATATATAAAATAAGCTACAAGTAAGAACTAGGTTAATTTTTGCAACTAAATTAGCGGCAAAGATTTATTTTTAATATTTAGCAGTTTTAATAAATAAACAATACATATTTTTAGTAAATAGTAAAAAAGAAATAATAATAATTTGTTTAAATAATAATTTTAAGAATGTATTTAGAAATACTGTACTGAACTCTGAATCCAATAATTGTGCAATGAAAGTTCATAATAAACAGCAATAGTCCTATCCATATGTATTCGAAACATTTTTAAATGTGGGAAATATAATTTTTTTCTAATGTAAAGTAACAGTTTTAAAATCATGAAGTGAATTAAATCACACTGATTGCTATTTGCAATAAGCAAATCAGAAAGGAAATTAATTTTCAATTTTGACTTTAAGTTAATCAGAATTGTTTCAAATTGACTATATTTTAGTATCTAGTTAGTAGGAAATTATAGGGACCAGAGAAAACTTTGAATAACTGACAAATTAGAATGAATTAACCAAATTCTATTGTATCTTAAATATCTTATTTTTTTATCATAGATGATTTTTAATATGAAATACCTGGAAACGTTATTTATTATCTAGATTTTCAGTTAGTCAACTGTTTGTTTTAAAATTATTTTATAGCTTTATTTCTTCTTAAATCTGATATCATTTTATTTATGTCTTTTATGTCTTAGCCTGTTAATAATTTGAATACTTGCTTAAAACTTAATATCTTTTATCTGTTTTTGTATGCATTTACTTACAATTATGATGGATAACTGAATTAAATTGAATTATCCTTTCATTTTTTAAATATATAAAATTTATTGTATTTGTGATTAAGACTGTTATAAATTTAAATGTTATGAAATAACCTATTCAATTAGGATGAAGCCCTTGCTATAAGACAATAGTTTTGGGTGCTTCCAAGCTAAAAAAAAAAAAAAAAAAAAAAATCAAAGTATGATACAAATATATAAGTTAAATCTGCTGTTCTGTGCAATAAATAAATACATATATACTGTCACATGTCAGATAGTCTTTTAGTAACATTGATATGGTATAGGAATATTAATTTTACTTAAAATGTTTAACTTTAATTCAAAACTCTGATATTCCTGTATGCAACCATAAAATTTAATTAACTATCATCGATATTTTTGAATTCTGTTTTTTATTTGAGAATATTAAGGCAAAAACTGTGGAAACTTTTCTTATATATTTCTCATATAAGAAATTTCAAATTAATGTTCCATATGTAGAATTAGATTATTTAACATAAAAATTGAATATATTTTTTCTTATTTCCTTTTGCTTATCTGTAAGTTATTTTTAAGAATTAAACTTCATAAGAGTTAAAAAGGCATAAAAATTAAACATGTCTTATGTTGTATTTTAATCAATAGTAGTTGGTCTTCATTAAAACTTTTTAATACTATTGTAGTTTCTGTTATATTGCAGGTTAGTCATCACTGGTAATTTTTGCTGTATTCTATTTGTGTGCTTGTAATTATTTGCATAGAAGGTCTTTACTAATGACAAATTGGACGTTCGACAATGAAACTGGCTGGCTTTAAAGCACCGAATAGGTATGTAATTTTTATAATAAGAAAATTTAAAGTGTTTGTGTATGAAACCTTATTGCAATTAGTTCTTTTAAAATTTTAATTTGTGGATTTTCATCTGTTATTCTTTAAAATTATAATTGATAATTTTCTTATAATGTGTTTGCAATTTAATCAGTACTGGATTTTTTTATAGCAGATTTCATCTTCATATATTTTGTATGAAATAATAGCAAGTGATATTTTTTGTGTTAGTTAAAAATGGCAATTTTTATTACCTTCTATCTTCTAATTTGCAACCAAAATGTAAATTTCTGATATTATTAATAGGTGTTACTTTTGAAAAAGATGACAACCGTTCCTGTTACTAGAAATCATTCGTTAGACGAGGAGGAGCTCAGGAATCATGGTACATCAAAATTGTTAGACTTGAGTGAGCACAAATTTGGTGAAGTCAGTCATGCTGATTGGTTAGATACAGCAACAACAGATAAATCTGGTATGTATGTGAGGAGTTTTATACTGTAAATATCCCACCCCCCATGAAATGTGTTTAATTTTGGTATCCATTAATTAAATAGATTGCAATTTTTCAGTTTAATTTTGACAAAATCCTTGATAAAATGCAATGGATGCAAATAATCCCGAAATCAACTTTTATGATTTTTTTTTTTTCATTTTTAGCAATTATGAGCTTAGTATTTATAAAACATCAGAAACAACCAAATCTGAGTGCTCCTTATTCTTTTGGTATTGATGGTGTGTGTGTGGATTTAAAAAAAAAAAGACTACTCGAAGACAAAATAAATATTCTTCTCTACAAAAATTATAAATTTTTAAGAAATATTGAAAAAAAATGGTAGGTTTTTATTAATTGCATAAAAATAAAAAGGCTTTAACATAACATCTTTCTTTTGGTGATGAAAATTTGCATTATCATTTTTATTTTGTTAAATCAAAGACATTCTTTATTTTGCAATAGATGTTGTACTGATCCAGAAATGCATATTACAATTTTTTAAAAATACATATTTAAAGTTAAAATTATGTGTTTTAAGTTTTTAAATCAAAACTATATTTTTTATAATAAAACAAAAACATCTTGTACTTGTTGGTGAGGTAAGTGTGCATGTATAAAGTTTTTTTTTTTTTCCATCTTTCCTCAAGAATGGCATAATTTGCGAAGTAATTTCTCACTAAGCACCTTGATATAACATGTCTGCTAATCTGAATTCTTGTTATACTATTTGGTAAATTTAATAATTTTTGAGAAAATCCCTTTTTGCTTTTTGGCAGATAACTCATTAATTTGATGAACTGCTTACTTTCACTTAAATTTTTAATACTTCGGCTAATTGTTTTTAATTTTCAATTTCAGCAGCTGCATCACCAATTCTTCGTAGGCATAATTCAGTTCCTGCCGAAATGCCCAGTGTATCTCATGTGAATTCCATGATGTCTCCCCAAAGTACTCAGGGGGGACCTCTCATGTCACCTAATCAATATGGTTCTAATGATCCAGTGCATGATCTACCTCCAGAATTGCTTCAAGCTGGATGGAGGAAATTTTGGAGTAAAAGAGAAAACAGACCATACTTTTTCAATAAAATCACTAATGAATCTCTTTGGGAAATGCCTAGGCTGGGACATGTAAGACATTTTGTAATATTTTTGTGATTTGTGTTTCAGCATATTTAAGTGCATAATCTCTTCATATATTTAATTATATCTTTTTTTTAAATCATATCTTTCTAAAATAATGGGTTACTATTTTTTTTTATAAAATTGATATATGTGCCAAACAATCAATATATTTAGATTAGTTGCTATGAATTTTTTGATGTAAGGGTTCTATATTTTTGTTTGTTAAGTTAACCTGGCCCTTTTTAGAATAAAAAGCATTGATAGATAAGAATACAGTGGACAAGAAAGGCATTAAATAGAAAGACCAATGGAAATAAATCATACTGAAATTATGATAATATTTTAGGAAGAAATACTTTAGACTTGAATGAAAAAGTAGTATATCTGGAACGATCAAGTGTCAAGAAGAATCAAATGTTATCACTGGGACAAGTTTGTCTCCATTTGCTATAAATTATCTTTTTTCAATTGTTAGATAGTAGACTACACATAAGGGATACTTTAATAACATCTTAGAACTAAAATATTTACCTTCTATTTTGAAATAATGAATTATTTCTATAACAGCTGGCTTGAGCCCTTGCTATTCAACACTGATATACAATTGGTGATTCACAGAGAATGATGTAAAATTGCAGGTATGGCTAAGAACTTTACCTAACAAACATATGTATGAATGGAGCATTTATCAAATAAAAGAAAAGTAATTAGTTTTCCACAATATCACTTATTAAAGCAAAAAAAAAAAAAAGTGGGGGAGGGGGAGAGAGAGAAGAAAAGCCGAGTGAAAAAATAAGGGATATTTGGTCAAATACTGATAAAGCATTAAAATGATATATATATCATCAAGGGTATTAATTTTAAATTTCCTTCCACTTCTAGTATTTTTAGTTGAATTTAGCATCAAATTCCTATTAATATACAAAATCATTATTTTTTAAAAGGTAATATTTATTATAAATACTAAAATTTGAAAACCATTAATATATAAAGTGATCCAGTTCTTTTCTCCATTGTACATAAATTTTTCTCTGATTCCTTGGAAATGTAAAAGAATATTTTTTATATTGAATTGTCATTCTTAAATTATCTAACCTAGGTTTAATTTTTTGAGTATTTAAAATTGTTTTGATGAATCTCAGTAACTCAAAATTATTTAAGTTGATCTAATCGATTAAACTGATCATTTCTATTTTTGATTGCAATTAGTTTTGTAATTTTTAAAAATTTCAAATTATTCCTTTTTACTTATTTATGTATATATCAATGATGTAATGTCTTTTCATGTTTAATTGAGTCTTATGTATATTTTCAGTATGATCCCTCCACTGATCCGTTAGGTATTCAGATGTCACCCCCTGGTGCTGGAGAGCCTCATACACCAGTTACCCCACTTGCACATCCTCCATTTCCTAGGCTAGGAGAAAAAAGACGAGCATCTGAAGATGGTTTGGCACCAGCTGCTAAGAAATTTATTCTCTGGTATGCATAAAAAAATTATTTGCAATTATTTACCACCAATTCCATTAATTTTCTCTCTTTTAGAAAACAAGTAAATTATTCAAATTTAACTGTATAACTTTTCATTAACATTTTTTTTCATATTTCAGCTAAAGCTTTCCATCTTTTTAGTAAATTGGCCATGAATTAAAATGTTTGATCTGATTGATGACTGTTTAGCTGCAATATCTTTACAATTGAACAAAAAAATTTAAACACTCTTATTTTTATAATTAAAAATAATGTTGGCAGATTTTTGCCTGTTATATGATCTTTATATGGAAGAAATCTTACCATTAAAGATTTAATAAATTGTCAATTTCCAATTAAGGATTTAAGTGTTATTATCAAAGAAGATTGCCTTGTTTTTTAAAAAAGAAATACGAAATTGTGTTAATATATTTTTAGAATTCAGTTCTTCATTAACTAAAAAATATGTGCTGTTGAAATTTCTTTTTTTTTTTTAATTTAATCTAGTAATAAAACAAAATTTCATGGGTCATTAATACAAATTATCAAATATTAGAAATTTATTTATTATTCTTTGTTAACTTAGACTAAATCTTTTAATGCATTATATGCTTTTATAATAAGATTGACAAAAAAATAGTTATTAAGTAAAAAAAAAAGTTTTTAATTATGTGATTTTATTTTTCAAATATGGACTGGATGAATTTGAAAATGTACAATGCAAACATGTTTCAGGGGAGATTTTAAGTGTGTAATGTCTTTCAACTCTTTCTAGTGGGTACTGGGATTTAGAAATCCCAACCAATGTAGTTATATGGGAAAGATCTCCTTCATTACTTCCACCTCCTCATCCAGAAATTGAGCAGTACAGATCAAACCTGGTGATAAAATTGCGACAACAATACCAAGAAATGTGTCACTCACGAGAAGGTATGCTTCTTGTTAACACTTTTTTATAATGAAATTATGAATTGTTTGTTATTGTAGTTCAATAAACCAGAAGCAGTTCAGATAATGGAATAATAGTATGAATTTAAGTTCATGATTCATACTATTGTTATACTATATATCTTAGTATTCAAAATTTTCAATTTATATTTTAATACTTTATACTCTTCTTTAGGATGTGACATAAAATGACAAATCTCACAATAAAAAAAGGGCAATTTTTTTAATTAAAGAAATATATCAAGAAAAGTATAAATTATCTTATGCCTTGCAAGCTTTAAATATAAATTAATTATTAAATAAAAAGCTTTATTCACGTATTAAATTTATAAAATTAATATCTTTTGCCTAAACAATATATAGACACCATGTTATCTTTAGGAATAGGTTTGTAGATCAAATGCTTATAATCTTGATATTGCATAGAACAGAATGCAGGTGGATGGTTTGTGGCATAGGCTTTACCATTCAGCTTTTAAACTACCAAGAACTCATTAGCAAGTGGAGTTTCCTTTATATAAATCTGTGTCCTTTAATCTAAAAAATATCATGTGTAATGTTATACATTCAGTTTGATTGAAGGAATTTGTATGGTTAAGTTTTCCCAATTAAAATTTTAATTGTTTGCAATTATTTCTCTATCACTTAAAAATGTTCTTCCTTTTGATAGTAGATTTTTCTTACCCCATTTTTTTAATTATCTAAGCATTTAAAAGGCCTGAATTAACCTCTTAATAACTTGAGTTCTTTTAAAAGTTTTCCCTGTAAATTTCTTTTAGATAAGATATTAGATGTTTAGATATTTTTTCTTTATTATAAGAACTTTGTTGTATATTTCATTTAGGAATTGATGCTCCTAAAGAATCATTAAATCGATGGTTTATGGAGAGGAAAATTATTGATAGAGGAAATGATCCTCTCCTACCATCTAACTGCTATCCTGAAATTTCTCAGTCTATGTTTCGGGAAATCATGAATGACATACCGATCAAGCTTGTGAGACCAAAATTTTCTGGTGATGCTCGCAAACAACTTTCAAAGTATGCAGAAGCAGCTAAAAAGATGGTAGAATCCAGGTTAGTAGGCAAAACTGTGTTTTGGTAGTTTAAAACATCATTAAATTATATAAATATATGTTTTTTTTTTTTTTTTTTTTTTTTACACAGGCAATTAAAATGCTGAATTAGGATTTTTGGTTGTTTCATATTTAAAATATTGTATTTGCTGTCAATACATGTGCCATATTACTTTTGGTTTTATTATAAATTTGGCTGGATTTTTCTTTTTCATTACTAACTGACTTAAATAGAACCTTTTTTTTCCCTCTTAGACATGATTCCCACAATTATAGAAAATCCTTTATTTATATATTTATTCTCTTAGCTTTTAGAGATGAATAAAATGTATATGCACAAACACCCCCCCCCCAAAAAAAAAGTTTTTCAGGAGGTAATTTGGCAGGGTTTTTTTTTTTTTTTTTTTATTACTTTTTTTTTATTTTTTTTATTTCATTTTAATTAAAAAAATTTTTTTTTTTTTTTTTTTTCATTTGAAATTTTTTTTTTCCCTTTATACATAAATTTTATGCCACTAACCTTTTTTTAAAGGGTTCTTTTTTTCTTCCTGAAATCTTAGTTCATGAAATTTTGATTTTTTAAATAAATATATATATATATCCTAAAATGGATAAAAGTTGTAAATTATCAAGAGATATTTAAACTACTAATCAAATTTAATTTAATCTAAATTTAATCCACAAATCTGCTATTAAGAGATATCAAATAAACTAATTTGTTGCATTCTTTTTTTCATTTGAAATCATGACTGTTAACATTTTTTATTTGTTGTTACTTCAATTATTTAATCCTGTCTTATCATATTTTCGTCCTAGGTTCATTTTATGAATAGGTAACGCTTGAGGTAGATATTCAGCTCAGAGTTGGAAATTAAATTCAGGTGTATATAAATAAAGTTACTCGGTGAAAGTTTGCGACAAAAGAACTATTTGTAGGTATTGCAAGGTGTGAAAAATAAAATTTATTTTCTTTAAAATACATTCCCATTATTTCCTTAGTAAATATTTTTTAATTCATTTCAAACAAAAAAAAAATGTATGTTAAAAAACGAAAACTGTGGGAATCATGCTTAATGAAGTCCTACCATTAATTTTAAATTGTTTTCCTTTTTAAAACAAATGGCAATGTTAATATCTCATTTTTAGGAACATTTCTCCTGAAAGTCGAAAAATTGTCAAATGGAATGCAGAAGATGCTTTCCAATGGATTAGGAAGACGCTCAATGCTACTTTTGATGATTACCTGGTATATTTTATTTTCTTTCTTTTAATGAACTCAATTTTAGTTTCTTTTAAAAAGTGAATATTTTCATAATTTTCTTTTTCACTTCCATTTAGGAGAGATTGGGTCATTTAAAACAGCAATGCCAACCTCATCTTGTTGAAGCTGCTAAAGATTCTGTTGAAGCAATATGTGCAAAGATCTATAACTTATCTTGTGATTATGCAAAGAAGATCAGAGATAAACATTGGACGCTCTTACGACAGCATGGGATTGAAGGTATAATACCAAATAATAAAATTATATGAGTAATAAGACAGATATTTGAATGTTTCATATATTGATTTTTTTTAATTATAAAAGAGCATGAGGGTTGTTAGACAGTCACTGTAGCATATTATTAAATTAATTTGGCAGTTTATATGTCTATGTATTTTCTATTAGTTATTGTCGTACATTAGATTTGGTTGTTATAGAAATGTCAATATTTTTTTTACTGACTTTTTTATTCACTTCTCCTTTTCTAAGTCAAGAAATATGTGATACAAGATGATAAAAAATAGGCATTTTTAACAGGTTAACATTAACTAAGCTCTGTTGGTCATATTTGCTATATAATATGTAAAATAAATAAAAAGATGCCAGCCAGTAAATGCATATTAAGATGGTAGTAGTCATTCTACAATTTTAAATCTTATTGTGTTTCTTTAAAGTTGAAGAAGAAGAAGTTTTATGTGAATTCTGTCTAGAGATGAAGAAGAATCCTTATGTAAATTTCCATTTTGGCAAAATTTTGAAGTCTTTTTTTTGTCCCATTTCTTTTAATTTGTAGTTATTTGATGCTACAAATTTTGAGAGAATGAAATAAATTAAATTGTGGTCAAGTGGATATGCATTTAATCTATATTGGTGGAAATGTAAATGAAAGAAAGTCATAATGGTTGTTAGGAGATCTTTTACACTATCAATAGTTGCCCAACTGTTATTCACATGTTAAATCTTTACATTGGTAGATCTGTAAATTAAAATATTTGCATGACAGAAAATCATTCTGAACATAATAACAGTTGACCTAGAAAGAAGCTGCATTGCATATTCTTAGTATTAACCAAGTGGGAAATTTTACATCGGAATCAGTTATACTAGTTCCATTTCCAGGGAATAATTGTTACATTTTTTTAATTCCTGGATAGGGTATGATGTAGTAGCTGTACTTTCCGTACTAGAATATTTCATAATATGTGATGGATAATACAATAAACTGAAATGAACATACATGAGTAAAAATTCACATGCATCTTTGTGTCTCTTCATTGGCCAGATATATTGTAAGAGAATGTGTACTAATCATTTATTGAATGAAATAGCATCATAATAATTAAGAGTCAAATTTTAAGTTATAACTTAAATTAAATATTATTCTTATTAAATATTACTTCTGGTCAGTGGATTATACGAGCTGAAATTCCAGGGTTATGTGATCTGCAAAGTTGTGACCTTTTTGTGAAAAATTCTACTTTGTCATGTCCCCTTCCCTGCTTGAATCTGGCAAGGAATTCATCAGAATTTTGGTGAATTATTGCTGATAGAAAATCTGTAATATGCCCAGTATGATGAAGATAAATAACTTCCTTATATTTTTGTCTTATCTTATAGATATATTTATTAATGATAAATGTCTTCATATGTAATTTTCGACTCTGCAGATTTTTGTAAAAGTATCTTATCTAGGATATCTTATCTATCTTTTCATGTTTGGACATATCTATATATATATAATATAATATCGCATTCTATAATGATTAAATATTCTTTTTTTATTGAATTATTCAATGAAGTATGTCCAAAATTATTTTCAATTGATTTTTAACATTTATTCCAGAAATAACCAGTCCTTTGCAAGTAAGTGTTCATAAAAAGGTCTATTGCTATCCAGTGCAATTTGCAATCTCTTCCCCACATCTTCCTCCTGTACAGCTTTTGAGTGAAAAGGAACATACAATATTGCGTTACAAGGGGGATGCTGTTCGGATAAACACCATCTCTTTTCAAAAATTGGTAAGTGCATATAATTTGAATTTTGTTCTTATCTATACATGTATGAAATTCTTCATGATTCGTATTTATTGGGTCTTCTGAATGAATAAATCTTGTTTGTTTATTAATATTTCTCTCATATGAAAAGTTTAGATTTTTTTCCCAAGAATTTTCTGAAAGTTATTATTTGCTATATTTATTTATGTTTTACATTTTTATTGAATTTATATGATTCTAACTGTTTTTGTTAATATTTTCAGGAACATCTGTATCGTTTAAACTGCTCAGATGACAGGAAATTTGAGAATTTCTTAGCTCGTGTTTGGTGCATGCTAAAGCGATACCACGTAATGTATTAAGTGTTTATTGAAACAAAAATTGTGTAGGATTTAGTATAATGCATTTTTTTTGTTATTTATAAAAAATATTATGCTTAATGAGCATTTGCTAAATTACAATCTGCAACAATTAATTTAATATTTGGCTTTATTTCTAAAGCTTTGGTATTTAGTTTTATTATTATTATTATTATTATTTTATTTTTTTTTGCTCTCTTGAAAGCATATCAAACTAGGTTATAAATTAATTGTAAGAATGTGTTTCCTCAACTCTTTATATCCTCTTGTTTTTATTTTTAAACTTAGTATTGTTTTCAGACTCATGATAATTTTTTAGTATTTTAAACACTGTAAAAACATTAATTTTAGTTCAGAAGTAATTTTCTAAAAGCTGTATAATAACTAAAGATTAGTATTATCTGATACATTGTGCTATAAAATGTAATTTTTCTTAAATATAATGCTATTCACATTTTATGCTTAAAAGTTTCTTTCTTAATCTTTAATTTATATCTATTTATCAACTAATTTTTTTCACCCTCATAGGCTTTTGCTGGCATTAGTCACAATGAAGGTCATGGTATTCAAGGTTCATTACCAGTTGCAGTATTTGATTGTCTGTATAAACATTTTGGAGTTACTTTTGAATGCTTTGCATCACCATTAAATTGTTATTTTCGACAGTATGCTTCTGCATTCCCTGATACTGACAGTTTCTTTGGATCTCGTGGGTAAGCTTGTTTGTTTTAATTACTCATGTATATATGCATTGTTTGTTATTAAATGTTTTATTTTTTTCAATGTTACAAAGACGTATATTTCTGGGGTGCTGGGGTGAATTTTGTTTATAGATCATATATATTTATTTATCTTCTCAGCTATCCTAATGACTTTTGAAAAAAAAAATAGATTTTAATGTGATCTGATATAATAAATGATGTTTCATTTATTATATATATTTATATATTGAGCATCATCCTGGTGTAAATTTCAACATGGAAAAACAGAAAGCATACTTTTAAAGATTTGTAAATACGAAGAATTAAAAAAAAACATCTTTACAAAAATAAGAAGCATTGTTACATATTTTATTTTTAAATATTGTTTTATCAATTTTAAAATGAGGATGAAATTGCATTGCTTATAAATTTAAAGTTATCAAAATGTAATTTTTAAAAAAGAAATTTGTGTAACAATAATTTTTGTGATTTAAGTAAAATTACTAAAGAATTTTATGTTAAAAAAATGTATTTAATTTTCCAGGCCTATTTTAAACTTTTATCCTGTAAGTGGCTCCTTCGAAGCTAACCCACCCTACTGTGAAGAATTGTTAGATGCATCTATTATACACTTTGAGGTAATTTATAATTTAAAAAAAATGATTATTGTTTTTAAATAATGCAGTATATTGTTTCATAAAATTAACAATTATATACTTGTATAATTTTATTTCATTATGTATCAGAATACTTACTTTTCAATAAAAGTTTCTTATATTATAATTTTAATTGTTTTGTGTATTTATAATCCATTTCTACTTGTAAAATGTGCCTTCAATAATATACTAATATATATACTATAAAATGCACCACAGTTTGTGAAACTTACTGCTTTTCTTTCATTTTATCCAACAGTGTGTCAAATATATAATATGGTATAAATCCTATATTCCATATTAATATTGAATATTCTTGTATTTGATTGTGTTGTCATTTGTTGCCAAAAATATTTTATAAAAGACTAATCTAATGCTTTATGGGGGAGAGCATGATTTGGAAAATTGAGTTTGTGATGAGATTTAGTATAATGGAGTATAAATTTAGGATACTCATTTATTAAAACATTAAAATGCAATATCCAACCAATTCCAAAAAAGTAGCCTTCAAACTTTCCCCATAATTTTTATATTAATAATTGTCTGCTTTCAACAACCTAATGGCATGGTTGGCATGGCAGTCACTTCATAAGTAAGTAATCAGTTGAATCCTCAGTGCATCCTTTTTTCTTTTAATTTTTTGAAGTTAAATTAAAAATTTACAAATCATTTTAATATGAAAATTGAAAATTATCATTTAAAAAATGAATGTTTGTCATTTACCAATAGATTCAGTTTCTTAACATTTGCTCGCTACCATTTCCATCCTGTATATTTTGTCCTAAATATATGCTTACATATTTAAAAAATTATCAGCTGTTTATATATATATATATATATATATATACAATTTCATTGAGATAGAATAAGTAATTTTTCCTTATTAAATCCAAATAGTTCTTAAAGATGATAGTAATTTAATTTTTTTATAAATATTATACTACATTTATAATTATTTTTCTTTTAAAAAACAACTCGAATATATGAAGAATAAGCATTTATTTTTGCATATAAGATGAAAAACGTATTAAAGCTATTCATAAATTTTAAATTTAATTTGAATAATTTTGAAAAAATTGGAATGAAGGGCAAAAGCCACATGAAGGATCAAACCCTCACTCTTGCACACAACCACATTTTGGATTAGTGGACATGAATTGCTTATAAGCTGCAGATTATATTTGGATTTAAAAATATAGAAAACAGATTTTTTTTTTATTTGCAAAATTTGCCAGTAGCTGAGACATGGAAACTTGATGTCTTGTAGGTTGCATTGTTGTCACTGCCTTTAACCCAGTTTCGAGTTTAATTGGAGAATTACCCAAAAATTGATATTACTTTTCTTTGTTAAAAATGAGAATTTTAGAATTTTTTTTTCATATATTTATTTAATAATTCATTTGAATTTTAAATCTAAAATTTTTTTCCCTTGATATTTTGGATTTTTTTTTCATATTTTGGATTTAAAAAATATAATTTTTTAATAAAAGTCATTGGTCCTATTTTACTATTAAAAGGTTATGTTTTTTGTATTTTAATTAAGTCACTTTATCATTCTAGAAACTTTTGTCAGCTTCACAAGAGCCTTTGTCATTCATCGTTTTTATATCTGAATGTCGAGACCCTGTGCCATCATTTCTCACCAAAATAGATTCAAGCAGGTAAGATAATAAAACGAATAAGAGAAAAAGCTTTTGTTTTTTACAGTACTGCCATAAAATGCTTGTATTAAAATTATGAATTTCTCCCTCTCTCTTATAAATATATATATTTATATAAATTTATTAATTTTTGTTTAACTTCTACTAAAGTTGTTAGCCAAAAATGGACTTAATTTTAAATAATTAAAATGTGAATATAAATTAAATAACTTCTGAAGTGTTATTTCCACCTACCTAAGTATACCTGCCAAATTTGATAGTTCTATGTTCAATGCCCTATTCTGTAAATCAACAACAAACAGACTTTTATGTTTATTAGTATTAGAGATTCCCTAAGAAATTATTTTTTGAGCTGTTCCAAAGCAGTTCTTCAATTGATTACTTTTTCTTATTGAATATTCAAAAGTTATTTGTGTACATTAATAGCTTGGCAAATTAACCACTATTTTTTTTTTTGTAATTTTTAAAAAAACATTTGCTCTAATATTGGTAATAAACAATTATTTTGTTATGTATAAAGTCATTTACAAAAATATTTTATTCTTATATTGTGTTTTGTACAGATGTATACTTTTATTATAGGTTCAAGAGAAAGCAGCTTTTGATACCTGCTTATGATCATGAGTATCGTCATGGATTTCAGCATGTTATTCCAAAGTAAGTTTCTTATTATGGAGTTAGAATAATTTTGGTTGACTAGTTTTAATTCTAATGTTATTGTTTAAATTTTAAAAAAATGTTAATCATTAACTTGTTAATGAAGGCAAGTTAAGGTTAATCCTTAACTTGCCTTCACTCCTAGAGCCTTAGATTTTAATAAATCATTTTGATTAAGAAAATAATTTTAAAGAACATAATTACAAACATTGTAAAGATGTTTCAGTTTTTGCCAAAAAAATTTAAAATTGTAATTTTGATTTAAAAAAATTACGATCGTCTTTATGTATTAAAAAATGCTTGAGTTGTATAGCAAAAATATGTATTACAACCCCCTCCCCCCCACCAACTTGCTCTAATACAACTTATCTCATTTATAACTACAATGAATTCTTGTCCATTTTGATATGATTTTTTTTTTTTTTTTTTTCAGAAGTGAAATTTATCAACGGTCCATCCATGGAACTCAAGTCTTCTTTCTTCAAAATGATTCTGGTTATGCACGTTGGGGACCAACACCAGAAAGAATTGAAGCATTGCTGGAAGCTTTCAAACTGGGAAAAGATAAAGAACGAGAGCAAAATTTAGCTCCTGTAGCCCCCACCTTACAGCAGGGACCATCAGCTACACCCAGTACACAAATTTCTGATCAGAAGCAGTCGAACACACTTCCCAAATTAGGAGGCCCTCAGTTAGGCCGAAACAATTCGGATAGTGGAAGCAGTATCAATCATTCTACATTGTAAAGTATTCTTTTGCCTTTAAAAAATACTGTTGGATGAGAATCGTTTCTTCTCTGTTTATTTTTCTTGGAATTTTACCGTCTTTTTAGATCCTGTAACATGCAAGTTTTGCATATTTATCCCGTAAAACATGTTTTTAGCTGTCTGCTTGAAGAAGGAAATTTTATGGCAAAATATATTTTAGTGAACCCTTTTGAAATTCACTAAATCTTTAAATGATCCTTCTAATTTGCATTGAAAATATTTTCTGCTAAAAGTACAACTACTAGTTGATATTCACTTTACTTCATTTTTATGTATCTGTAAAAATTCTTGCAATGAAGGCATGTTTTAATTGCTACAGAAATAAAAGAGAGTTCCATTGATTGGAAGTAATGTGTGTTCTCACTTTATATTTTAAGAAGTGTTATTTGTTATTGCATATGGAACATTTTCAATCCTTTATTGTCATCCACTGTGACGCACACTAAATCCAAGTCCATTGTTGGTATTGTTTTAATTTTACAAAGTGTTAGGAAGAAAATTTGTCCACAAATAGTCCGCATTTGATAAGACATTAACTTGAATATAAATTTAATTGTTAATGCTATTACTATATGCAAGTTAATTGTATTATTGTAGGATGAAAATGTAAACTTGTAATATAGTATAATCTTTAATTTGCATTTTAGAATTTTATTATTTATTGTTTATTTTAAATAGATATGTTTTAACAACTGAATAAACTAATGCATTTTTTCTATGTTGAGTTTTTTAAAAATAAATCGCCAAAAAGAATTTCATTAAGTGAAAATTGTTTATGAAATTTATAAAAATAAGTTTTTATGTGCAGAAAAAATATATAGTTCCTTCCATATGATTTTTTTTATCTCATTAAGTTTTTGTGCCATTTCGTTAATTTTTATACTTTGGAGGAATTTAATATTCTTTTACCAAAGGTCATAATTTTACATTGATATGAAATTTTGTAAAGTTTTTTTTATTGTTTTGTTATGTAAATATTAAATTTATCAAAATTTTAATTGTGAACTAAATTAGTTTTAATTTGTAGTATAGTAAGTGCTGTAATGTTGTCTTTTAAAGCATTTTATATTCACTGTACTATAGTTTGATGCCATTACATTACAATGATGCTCGCATTGTAAAAAGTTTGTCATTTTTAAAATTCTCATATCTTAATAAGCATTTGCACAAATTATTTATGATACATAAGTTTAATTTTTGTAGCAAAGAATTTGTCATCAGTTTAAAGCATTTTGTAGATATTGTTTTATTACATTGTGTAAATATTTTCAATTATATTTGTTTGAAGTTAAAGGTATAAAAAATATATATTTCTTAAGTTTTAGTATTTTGAAAGTATATGTTTCTAAACAAAATATTTGAAAATGTATTTTAATTCTATCTCCAAAAAATTTTTAAAAAATGTGTGAATTTATTCTTGCATATTTGAAATTGTACTGTCTCTATTGTAACTAATAAATCCTGATTATTTTACATAAATTTTGACAAGAACAGTACAAATTTAAATAATTTATTCTGTGAGATTCTCTAAATATTCTGGAAATGTTTCAGTAATGTGATTCATGTACTTGTTTAAATAATAGAAATGCTTGATTGAATTTTAATGAAAAACCTCCTGTTTTTGTCATAAATACCTCAACTTAATTGAAAATTTTCATTAAATTTATTTTATTATTTAGCAAACAGCCAAGCAGGAAAGTAAAACTAAAACTTATAGTATTTCTTACTTGTTTAGATTTCTTGCATGCCATGTACTTTAAAAAAATTTTGAAATTAAAACTTGAGTGAAATGTGATTTCTTTTGCATTTGATCGATATCAAGCATTTTTATACAGCATCTTAACGAATATTTTATATTTCTTTATTATTTTTTATGCATTTTATTTAAATACCCTCCATTTTTTTCTTCTGTAAATAGTATAAAGCATTGCAATATTAATGGTTATTTTAAGTAAATAACTTTCTAAAGATAATTATACTTAATAATCTATATTATTATTCTATTTTATGTTAATTTAAATTACTGTTTCTCTTCTCAGTTTTATCATATTAAATGTCTGTGTAGGAAGTAATAATTATCAACGATAAATAATATTGACAAATGAATTTGTAATTGTAAAATAGCATGTATTGCTGTTTCATCATTTTCATGTTTGGAAATAGAAGTAGAGAAAAGACCAATTCTGAAATATTCCTGCACCAATTTTTAATACATTTTAATTCATTGTTTAATGCTGCTGTTATGTAAATTTTTTAATGACAGCTTTCTTGCATCAGTGGAAGTTGAGGCTTTAATTGCTTCTGTACTTAACTTTTTTATTAAATAATCAATATTTATTTTTTTCTAAATAATTTGTTGATTTGTTAGTTGTTATTCATTTTTTTTCCTGTTTGTTTTTCACCGTGATTCTTTATTCATAAATGTACAATACACTAGTTCTCTTTATCATTAGAGCACTGACATAAAAAAATGTAATTTTTAAAAAAATTTATAATCATTGACTTATTCAAAAGTTACTGGATTTTAAAATAGCACTAACTTCACATCACTAAGGCTGTTTTTTGTAAAAATGTTTTTAAAATCATCATGTGTAAATAGCATTCTAGCATTTATTACATTCACCAGAATATTATTAGAGTCTAAAAAGTTTTTATGTAATTGATGTATTGCATGTGTTAAAAAAACATTGTTAAAACATTACATGTCGATGAATAAAACAGTTACTGTAAATTATTTTGTACTGCTTATTTATCTATTTTTCTTCATTTGATAATGAAAAATATATTATTGAATAATTAATTAAAAGATTATTGATAAAAATAGCAGCATTGAATGGGTAAACATTGCCAAAACAAATAATTGCACTAGATAATGTGACAATAAATAAATAAATAATAACATATGAATAAATGTCCTCACCGTACATGTTAAATATGTGTGCTAAATTTTACCATGTTTTGTAATTATCGTATTAGTTTATATTCGAACAGCTGGACAGAAGATTTCCCCTGGAATAAATTTTGCTCAAAATTGCATCCTACCCTGCAAATTTGGTGTAAAGACCGTATACCAAATTTCATTCATCTCGAAGCATTTTTGTGTTATTTTTGTCGCAGACAGACATTTTCCAATACAGGGAGGTCTAAAACGTGAAATTCTCGGGTGCGGATTTTTCGATGATTACATTACTTTCTCTATACAATGTATATATATGAGAAAGTAATAAAACAAAATTTATTTGGATCGTACAAACATTTCCTCTTTTAATTTGTTACTATATGAAACCCGATAATGCATACGTAATACACTATTAGCACAAATAATAAGTTTGACTCAAATATTTATTAAAACTGTTTGCTAGGCGCGTCAAATGTAAAAATCTTGAGTTCGAATTTTTTGATCAATACAATGCTTTTTCTATACAGTACACTTCTGAGTATCCGGTTCGTGACTATCCGGCCTAGCTTTCTTTTAAAGTAATTAAAGGAAGAAGGCAAGGCGTTGCACTTGCAGTCATCCATTAAGGACTTTTTCAAAAACTAAAAGCTGTAAGTTTTGACTCTAATCATAGTGTTACCTTTTCATATCTGTGTAATCATTTATCAGTGAAAAATAAAAACAGTGCGATCCAGTTTTCTTAAAAACTAAGCACGAGATTTACTTTAACGTTTTGTTTATGTTTCCTGCATTTAAGTTAGGCATTACAGAATTTGTGGTAAAATGTGAACAGTTTATATACCTTTAACACTTTTTCTCCAATAAATTCTTGATACGTGCAGAGCAGTATATAAACATGCATAAACTGTGTCTAAGAGTAAGAGTCTTCTATTTTAACTCGACACGTTACCGGCTGTTGATTCTATGATTCACTGGGCCGCGGCTCCGTTCACATTCTTCGTGGCTTGAAATAAATGAAAGGCCTAGTACTCAATAAGAAAATATGTATTACGTAATACCTTTGGTATAAAAACTTCGTTTTCTGGTATTGGTGGGCAAAGAAGTGAGTTCCTAGAACTCCAGCTTACCTGGCCTTTTTTATTATCCGGTCTGCCCTTCCGTCACATTAAAAGTGTTACTTTACATTTGCATCATTTATCACATTAACATCTAATCTTTTTATAGCAGAAAAAATATAGTTGTATTTAGTTAAATAAATGTAGACTGGAAAAAAAAAAAAATAGAGAGTGTGCTATGGAGTGTATCGGGCTGTCTCGAGCCTCCCACAAAAGTAACCTTGCGCTGAGATCGAAAAGAGCGTTCATTCCCATTTATTCTTCCACTTATTTTCGATAAGAATCAATCATTGTCTTCGTTCAGACTTGATTTACAGCTGCTCATCGTGTGAAATTGCACCTGTCTCGGTGCATCCGCGCATCAGAAATACTGACTTCCTGCACAGGAACAGAAAGGGTTGCCAAAATCTAAAATATTCCCAAATGTGAAATGTCGCCGCAGTAGGCTATACAAAGAGAGGGAAGAGGAATCGCGTTCGACTGACTGTCAACGTCGGCTTGAAGCACAAACGAATTCTATTCGTACTGTTGAATTGTAAGCTTGACATCTGTCGAAAATGTTCTGATAAACTCTATTTTTTAAATCGCCCGTAAAACCTTCATGATTCAATAAATATACAGAAATAGCTCCATTGTATTGAGTTCCCTTTGACGGTCAAATTATATCAGGATATATAACTTTTCCGGAAATTAGTTTTTGTTTAAATAAAGAAAATTTCTTGAGTGAATTGAATTTCGAAATTCATAAAAAACGTCATAAGTTTTTGTCTCACTAAACTTAGTAGAAAAATCGACACAATTTTTAGTTGGTATTGAAATGGATACATTTTCTTCCCTTAAGAGGTTGCATTTAGTTTTCTGAAACTGTTTCCTGATATTGCAGATTGGAGAAAGACGTCTCAACTTACGTGTTAACCTCATAATCTGACCATAATTCAAAATTACGAAGGTAGTACTAAAAATTTTTGTATAACTTGAAAAGAAGATGTCATATAATTAAATAAAATCCATAAATAAGACCAAGCTGTAATGTTTAGGTACTAAAGATGACTTTTGGTTCAGAGGATCACAATCCAAAACTGATTCCCTCAATGATATACTATGTTGTAGGGTCTGAAACCATTCAAATCTGCTGTCTTGATTAAAACTTTTTCACACTGATGAAGCGTGAATCTAAAAAGTGAGATGCCAGCTTTGATGTCGTTCCCGTCATATGAACATTGTTCAAAATCACAAAGTAGCTACAAAATGGGATGCCAATTTATATATTAAAAAATTATGCAATTGTATTGAAAATTCGTTTATATGAACTCGGTTTCACGTCCTGTAGGTTCCAGTTCAGCATTCTATTTCAATGAGAAACGTTAAATCCGCCTGGTGGGATGTTCTCTAATTGGAACTGTGAAAAGAGAGAGCCGTTTCAGGTGCCGTATTCGTCTTATGACCATGACTGAAAGTCACACACTTCATCCCAAATTAACCTTTCTTTCACCCTTGTTATTATGAAATGGAAAGTAAATATTACTGAGCTATGGTAGCTGTACTATATTTTGCCATTCCTACTGAATGCTCAAGTTTTGTTTCACTATATCTAACTTTTTATATATGTGTACGTTTTTCTGAATGGCTTAAACGAATCTGGATCATTTATATACTTTTTTTAAATCAAAAGGGACTCTTGGCGTATTTAAATAAACTATACTGCAAATAGTCTTCTTCAGACATGCGTGATTAATTTGTACAAATCATTCAAATTTCATACGAACTCCAAATTTTAAGATGCTGCTTTCTTTTTATTCTAAATGTGTTTTACAAATTAAACTTTCTACGTTCTTTCTCTAATTTACAAGATGAATTTTGATTCACCTACGGTTTTTACTCTTAATTCTTCTGAATCCTAATACATCAGGAATACGTCCGATAAAGGAAGGTATAAAAAGATAAAGATTAATACCATCTCCACCTTTCTTAAGTGCTTTCTAAACCGCCATAGACAGTCGAAGATCATATTTTTTATTCTTGAAAATTGAAATGCGGTCTGAAAATGCAACACTGTTAGCATGTAAATTGTCCCCATCATTGAAATACCGAACTGATCTTTTTAGGGGTACGATAAAAGATCTTATTAGGATGTGCGAAAGTTTTGATTATATTTCGGAAGATTTCACGGGAAGAATTTTTTTTTTAATTAGATAACATCATATTTTGTTTTACCACTGAAAATTTCCCCCTATTAATTTATATACTCAGCATTGCTAGAAATGAAATTATTTTTATTCTCTCAACCAGGGCCGGATGAATAGGTTTAGTTTAATTATATTAACGTCCCATTGTAAAGCAACACTAGAGCTATTTTAGGACGCACCTCGTAATTTTGAACCGCGGTCCGATGACGATGACGACACCTGAGCTGGCATCC
The DNA here is from genome assembly GCA_026543865.1 of Argiope aurantia. Classification (NCBI taxonomy): domain Eukaryota; kingdom Metazoa; phylum Arthropoda; class Arachnida; order Araneae; family Araneidae; genus Argiope; species Argiope aurantia. Next base: position 3,326 of record JAPMOR010115499.1, on the reverse strand, counting down.
CCTTGTCCGCACCACATCACACCAGCGGGAGGACGTTTGGTCTGACGGATTTAACGTGCAGCAGACCCCCTTACACAACGGTTCTTCGGTGGAATCGGATCTCGAGCCTGAAACCCTATGGCTCACGAGCGGAGACCTCACCAGCAGGCCACTGCGGCCCCGATAGGAAAATAGACAACACAGCCTAGAAGCCCTAAGGTGTCAGATTTATCCTCTCTCTTTCATGATGTTTTTAGAGAAGCTTAATTTACAAAGGTCGTGCATCAAATTTATTGAAATAAAATTACGTAATACTTAAATTTTGAACATTATTCTAACAACGTATCGAACTTATTACTTTTAACAAGTATTTATACTTTCTGGTATACGTAGTATAGAGAAAGTATAGCAATCGTCAAAAACTTCGAACACGAGATTTTGACGAATCATTACGTTTCAGATCTTCCTGAGTTCGAAAAACACACTTTTGCAAAATGTCAGTTTGTTTGTCTGCGACAAAGATAGTTCAAAAACGTTTTGATCTAGACAGTTGAAATTTGGTATACTATCTTTACATAAAAGTTTCAGATTTGTATCAAATTTTGATTAAAATATTGGACGAATCTGGAATGCCGTTAATCATATAGTCGATTAAGGAGGATTCATCGAGAGAGCCTTTGTGAGCTAAATCCCGCATTGGCAAACAGTATTCTTGCAGTGTTTCATATTGTTTCATACGTTGAGATTCCCTTAATCGATGTAATTGAATGCTGTTAATTTTATCTGAAAATTCATCTAATAAATGTTTTTTTATTTGGTTCCAAGTGGTAATACCACGAATGGATCTCATTAGAGTTAGCGCAGGTGCTGTCAAACATTTCTTGAAAAAAAAAAACAATTTGATGAATGGGGTTAATTATTTGATGTAATTGAAAAATGTCTTCGACATCAAAAATAAAAATTTCGACACTGTAACTATCTTTAGATGAAAAAGACTTAACGATGTTGTGGTGAAAGCTTATAAGCCAGTTAACAGCTACGCTACACTGGCAATTGCTTTTATCTTGTGGTCTTGCTACTTGGCTGACCACAAGGTCTCAGGTTCTATCCTCGCTCATAGCAATTCGCTACATTGGTAACCTCGGAAGATGAACCTTCAACCCTTCGTACAGATGTATCCACAGCAACCCAAAATCGTCAGACTCACTTGGCGCAACAGCAACAGCAACCACACATGCTCGCCGTAACGCTTGGCGCTTCTCAAATGGGTACAGGCGTATTAGAATCAACAGCTAATACATCATCACTCAACAGCCATATCGTTCTACTCACTGGAGGGAGAGTCTGTGGTGAAAGCATATAAGCCAGTTAACAGCTACGCTACACTGACAATTGCTTTTGTCTTGTGCTCTTGTTACTCGACTGCGAACCCCAAGGTCCCAGATTTTATCCTCGCTGAATTCAATCCGCCACAATGTCTTTCAGACTAAAAGCCTGAAAAGAATTAATAAAAGTTTTCTGCATGTTGATAGAGGAAGAAGTTTGATCTGTATCTGCAGCGAGAGCGGGTAATTCACAACAGAAATTTATTTGCGGCATACGGTTTTCGTTCCGCGAATGTTCGCGATTAGTTACATCATTTCCAAGCGTAACTTCTGGTTCAAGGTCATCTATTTCGCTAGTGTCGCTGGTTTCGGTTTGCAATAGTGAAAAGTCACTAATTGATTACAAAATAGAGTCGCAGCATTTATCTGCATCAGTAGAAAATTCTATGTGAAGTAAATTGCAAATAGTGATCAGATCTTTAAGTGTTAAGTCCCCGAGAAACTTAAGTTTCGTTTCGTCAAATCGAAAGTTAGATGCAAAACCTGAAAATTTCCTTAACCGGGAACGGTTTTGTCTATCACCCTCTTCATTAAATATTAACAGATGTAAAAGTTTTATATGGCTGGTGCTACTGTGGTTTAGAGAGTGTGCTATTTTTAATAAATATATAATTCTAAATATATAGTACTATAAAAATATATAATTCTTACGTATATCTAAAAAAGATTGCAGTTGTTGCTACCATAAATATACATTCTGCATGTTCTGAATTTGATGCTTGTAATGAAATTTCGGGGCATTAAAACGCAAAATCAAAAATTAGGCGTGTGTTTTGTCAAATGTGTGTAAAAGTTTGTTTCATACTTGAGTAGCCTCTTAGCCGATGCAGTTCCAAAGAACTGCACCATTGCCCAGGGAACACCACGTGGAGGTGGGCTACTTTTGTTTTTTGTGCGTTTGTTTAGCATTAAACAGTAATATTTCTGCTAACAACAATAATAAGAGTGATTGTTGAAACCTTCTGCATCCAATAACAACTGAAATAAAACCAATGATTATTACTAAGTTAACAATGGAATAAATCTAATAATCAAGCATAGAATACTAGTGGGGAGTTAATATTTAATTAAATTATGTAGATTTTAATTTATATATTTTTTCGAATATTAACTAGATTTTTAATGAGGGATTTAAAACGAATGCTATCGATCGAGATTTAGATTGATTAAAATGTGTAAAAAATGTGTTGAGTAAAATTTGAGAACAAATTTCTTTTTTACTTAATATGTGAAGAAAAAAGTGTCTGCCTTGTGCCGAATTTGAGGTAAATTGCCATCTCATATTAGTAATTAGTTAGTTAAACAAAGGAAGTGGAAAGTGAAAGAAAAAGAGAAGAAACGCTCAAAAATATATTGAAAGATCAAATTCACGCGAAGCTAATGCAGAAAAAAACATTAATTTTTAAGAAGCACCAATTTTCAAAATCCATTACGTGAGCGGTTAGTGCTTCGTAGAATAATGAAGAAAACCGAATATGCATTTTGGATGCCCATTTGTCAACCATCTTCAAAAATCCACACTAAACTATTTTAATGGTAAGATCAATTATCAGATTAAGTCGCTGTTACTATGTTTACACGCTTGTGAACGAGCAGACCGACAGACGGTCAATCCAAATTTGAAATACTTTAAATGTTAAATCGCCGGCATCCTGGCTTACTGGTAGCACGTCTTCTCCGTGATCTGGGCGTCCCGCGTTCGAGTCTTGGTTCGGGCATGGTTGTTCTTCCCCTTGTGTTCTATCTGTGAGGTGTGTGAAAGAGTCTTTCTGTAAAAAGGGGTTGTGCAATCGAGTGTGTGAGTGTCATCTTCATATGAGCTGGAAGTCAGACTTCTGTCCTCGGGTGTTCAAGGGTCTTTATCCTCAGAAGCTACTGGACCCCCTTTCCGTTGTAACGAGGACACGACATCATCATCAACAATTTTCAATACTATTGACTACTGAAATTATATTTAAAATA